>JAYJMB010059640.1:0-26760 GCA_036873735.1 Pouteria campechiana | reverse complement strand
GCCGTTTATACTGTGAGAGATCGAAGATCCAGACCACATGAATTAAGCCTAATTACACTTTGAGTTAATTAAGCCTAGTCATAATTAACACTAATGATAGTGATTAGTGCTAATGACAGTTCTGAGTTATTTAATATAATATCATTAATCCTCTTATCTATTGGACAATTACAAGATTTAAACTGGTTTTAATATATCTAGGGTGTCTAATCCAGTGTTATCTTGTTGTCCACTGGCCATGTGGGCCCACCATATGGGACCCACCATTACCATACATGGGTGGGACCCACGTATGTACCATGGTGGGGCCATGGTAGGGTGCCATCAGGCACTAAATAGATTGCCAATGGCCAAAGGTCACTGGTGTCAAGTGAGACACCTACCTCTTGAAGATTCCTCAAAGCTCTTTCCTTCACCAAATCCTCTCTCCAAAAGTCCCCCTTCAAGAAGAGTGAGGGGGTATTTATAGGCTCCAAGTCCTCTGAGGGTAGTTTGGGAATTCTAGTTCCAACACGGGGGTATTTTAGGAATTTTGAAAATATGCCTTGCTCCACCATGGGGGCATCCTAGGAATTCCTTTGGAAAATATGCCCTGCTCCACCAACGGGGGCATTCTGGGAATTCTTTTGGAAAATATGCCCTGCTCCACTAACGGGGGCATTTTGGAAATTCCAGGTCCACCATGGGGGCATTCTAGGAATTTCTTTGAAAAATATGCCTAGCTCGTTAGTGCGGTCCACCCTTGCTGATCATCGGGATGCATAGGATCAAGGCAATGTTTTGGCCTTCCTCCTTGCTACCGGCGCCGTTCGTCCGCTGCTAATTGGGAACCCATTTGTTTGTTATCGTGATCGCGGGGCCCAGACTGCCTTGCCTACCTTAGGCCGTTGCTGAGTTCACCGTCGGATGCCCTGTTCGTGGCTGCCACAGAATAGGGCAGCCGTCTGCTGCAAGTATTTAGCTATGTAAACGTTGTTGTCGCCGCTGCAAACCTCCGCCCACGGTTTCGGCTGATCGGACCTGGCCGAACAGCTAGGCTTGGTTTTACCACACTGATTCTCTAATTTGGCGGTCGGTGGTGGGGCGTCGATGCCGGACGGGTCTCTTGCGCTGGCCACCAAAAGGGCGTCCGGTCTCGCCGGTCGATGGCCAAATGTCTGATCGGCTCCGTTCATCGAACTTTTTGCATCGCGCCGTTGCTTTTAAGGTCCCCTCCCGCATTGCACGATCATTGCTGCTAGCCGGACGAATGCGCGATGCCCGTTGACGTCCGTTGCTTCCGTCACTGCTAACGGCGGGACGTTGTTGCCGACAGTTCATTCCCACGCTGCCACCGTCCAAAGGTCGTGTCGCTGCCGACGTTGTCGTCGACAGCACCATCCGTCATCGACATTGCTACCGGCGCTTCCATCGGATGCCCTGTTCGTGGCTGCCACGGAACAGGGCGTGTCGCACTACTTGCTTTCATGTACGTCGCTCATTGCCGGCATTGTTCGCTCCACCGGCGGCACTGTCCAACTCCGTTCGTGGCTGGCCTTCATGCCTAGCGACGACATCGCTGTCTCCACCGGGCAACAACGTGATCTGTTCTGTTCGTCGGCTGGTGGGGTTGTACCGTGTTGCTGCCACCAGCTCGATCTGCCGGCGTCGTCAGCTGGTCCATTCCATGTTGCCGCCGACGACGCTGCCCGCTTCACCGGTGATACCGTCCAACCCTGTTCGTCCACTGGTGGACTGTACCGTGTTGCTGCCACCATTGCTAGATTTGCCGGCGCCATCAGTTGGTTGGACAATTGATCAACTTCGACCAGATAGCCACCTTTGATTTTTTTCGTGGCCCAACATTCTCCAATCAAAAAGACATGCCTAGCCTTGGTGTTCATAGCCCAAAAGTTAAGGCATTATTTCCTCTCTCATGAAATCCAGTTAATTTCTAAAATAGATTCGCTTAAGTTCTTGATCACTTGTCCCATGCTATCGGTGTAGAGTCCTATAGTATGGCTTAACCTAAGAGAGGAGGGGTGAATTAGGTATGTAAAAATTCATCACTTAACCCTTATTGAAACATTTTTCTCTTTTCGTGATTGTGTGTGGTGTATTGTAAGATAGATAATAAAGACAGTAAAGTGCATGAAAGATAAAGCAAGCAAGCAAACAAACACACAAACAATATGATTTTTATAGTGGTTTGGGAAACTCGTCCTTACATCTACTCTTCCAAGAGCACACATTCATTGTGCCTTGGGTTCCACTATATCCCATATAATGGAAATACAAAGTGCTCCCAACACTCTTTTGGATTCCAGCTCCAAGGGGCATAAACAAGTGTTCCAATACTCTTCTGGATTGCAGCTCTATGGGGTGTAAACATAGTACTCCCAGCACAATTCCGGTTTCACAAGCTCACCAGGAAAATCACTGGTTTCTAAGATCACCAGCAAACTTGTTGGTTTTTTAGAGCTCACCAACAACTCTTTAGTCTCAAGTTTACCAAAAAACTTATACACTTTTACATAGTATTTTACTCAAGCATAGGGGAAGATTTGATTTCTTTTATAGCTCTATTAGAAAGATCTTCCCAAAATGTAAACTAAATGGCAATAAAGATGTGTAGATTGAAGCTCATAAAAGATAGATGATAGTTTAAGCTCTTGGCCATGGGTGGAAGGATTTGCATAAGATTAAGCGTATCTATAAGATATTCCTTCAACACCTTTGAATCATTCTACCTTTTCTCCTTAAATAGTTTCTTCATAGTTTTGATTGTTGGAGAAGATGGATTCCATTGAATGCAGAAACGAGAGTTACATTGAATGAATAAGACCGCTGGGATTTCCATCATTGAAGTCCAGGCTTTTTTGATTTGTCTCGAGCTACTGCATCGCCGCTCAGAAAGGAAGATGAGCTATGTCAAAAGGTGTTCCTCATTTGACTTGTCACAGCTTGAAATATTTACAACACCGCTTGTTGCCAAAAATGGTGACTAAGATAAGTCTGCACAATGAAAGCATAAGTGTAGATGCCATTTGAATGTTAGTCACATAAATCAATTTCTTCTAACAAGTGACGACCTCTCTCTGTCTGCATTTGTTTTCCATAAGTTGTAGATGGATTCTTCCATAAGTTTGCTTGTTAATTGAACTTCCACAAGAATGATTTGTCTGTTGTAAATAGTAGATGGACTCTAAATGGGATAGATAAAGTCAAACTGACTAATAGACAACCTCTGCTTTGTCTGCCTAAATTCCTCCAGGAGATTTATCTGTTGGTCAATCCTTCGTGCATGTGTTTTGCCTATTACAAATAATAGATGAACTTTGGGTGGCGTAGACAAAGTCGGACTGGCTGATTGACAAATTCTCCTTTATTTACAATAAATAGACGAAGTGTAATGATCTTCTTTTTCTTCCCATTTGTCTGTTGGAAGTGGTAGATGAAATTTGCTTTGTCTTGCTTGAATAGATGAAGTGTAGCATTCGTCTGATGTAAGAGATAGAAGAACTTTGCTCGACTTTGTTGTGGATGAAGTACTTTGCACGTCACATAGGTTTATTTATTGTAAGTTATAGACAAATGTGCCTTTGTCCATTGAAGTCCCTTTTAGTCTAAACATCTATTTTTCTGTTCAACTTCATCTATACTCACCGTGCAGCTTCTACTGTGTCTATCACTTTGTCTATTGCTTTGTTTGTAGTAGGTAATAGACAAATTTAATTTGCAGATGAAGTGAATTTCTTCAATTGTTCTGCACTATTTGAACAACAAAAGGGGTTCGTTCTTGCAAATTCTTTCTTTCTTCAATCTTCATTTATCTATCTTGGCTCAGCTAAAGTTGCACTCCCTTATCTGTTCATATTGCCTTTTTATCCTTAGACGAATCCAATATTCTAACTTTGTTGATCAGACAAATTTTTCTTCACTTTGTTTATGATTGTCTAGGTGGCAATTCCTTATTTCTTTCTTTGTCTAAGTGTTTGATGAAGCTTCTTCTTCTTTCTTTATCTCAGACAAATTTTGTCTAGTCGGTGTAGATAGTTCAAATTTCTTAAACAACTTTATGCTCTTCAACCATGACTTCGTCTTCACCTGCTTCTATTTTGCCTTTGTCTATGGAAGTTTTCTCTTTGAGGTTAATAGACAATGCAAGCTCATTATAACGCATCTTTAAAGCCTTGTTTTCTTCCATTGTGTTTGTCAATGGAAGCTTCTCTTTGACAATGCAACCTTTCTTGTTGCTTGTCTTCTGCTTTCTTTTTCTTTTTCTTTCATGATCTTCATCAGTTCAGCTCCTTTGGAACATAACAGATAGTTGTGGCAGTTTGTTGTAGATGATCTTGCACTTAGAGCTTTATTGCACTTGCTATGTTGTTAACTTTAAGATTCATTAACATAATGTATTTTATCCTCATATGATTTAATCACATTGTAAAATAAGGATAATATAAATGTCTATTGAGTGCATAATATGAAAGCTTAAGAGAATATGATGCTTAGTATAATTTAACAAATTCACACGTTAGCACACCATAGAAGATGTATGCTTGCATAATTAACATTAATGATTATGCATACGTATCTCATTATTGTTTATTACATTATTTATATAATTATTAATAATTTAAGCATACATATGTTATATTTTAATACAAGTTTTGTTATCATTAAAATAATATATTATAATACTGACAATCTCCCCCTTTTTGTTGATGATAAAACTTTGAGGACCGATTATTATGAATTAGGAAATTTTTTTAATCTCCCCTTGAGTACTTGTCCTATATAATTTTATGGGTTCGACTCTTTTATCATTCTCCTAATTTTAACTATCACTCTCACAAGTCTCTCACATTTCTTTCCCCGTTTATGTCAGAATCAATGATTTAGTCTATAATATATATAATCACATTTTGTTCCCCCTTAATTATATTTTTCTTCTTATTTATATAATTTTTTTCTTTAAGTTCTTCTCCCCCATTTTGTTGAGCCCTAGATTATTGTTCTCTCACTTGTGTTATCTAGAGGTTATATATATATATATATATATATATATATCACAACATAATTTTTTCTCCCCTGTCAGTTATAATTTATCACTCAATTTTCTCTACCATTAAATGATTTAATGTAACGACCATATTGATTATGATTGCAATAAGTAAACATCTTTTAAGTATTTGGATAATTAAGCATTTTCATTACTACAAGGCATATTTATAAAAAGCAACAATCAAACATTAAATAGTTAAGCATTTATTATTCATTAAAATCATATCTATATGTCAAATTTAAAAAGAATAATTTCATGTGAATATGGTGGCAATGCATGATTTTGGTTTGGTTCTTGTTGAGTTTTTAAGTCTTTAATTGTATAATTACTTTAGCCTCTATCTCTTTTAATGTTCGTGCAGCTGGTGCATCTCTTCTGTTGTCATTACCGAGAAGGATAGTTAGCAACTTTAATGATAGAGTTAATAGGTTCATTGGAAAGTGAAGAGACACTTCATATTCTCTGAAATATATTGAAATGTTAGAAGCATTACAATGGTTTAGCAATCTTTATGGCACCGTCAAATTCTTTAGCAAATTCCAATGTTGTAGATAAAATTCAAGTTCTTCAAGATCGAATTAAGTAATTAAAGGAGGGGTTAAGTTTTATCAGGGGTAATACTTATCATTTTACACATCTCCTATCCAAAAATTCCACGGCTTATATGTAAGCCATAGAAGGTATCAAGTACTTGGAGACAGAGTTGGCTTAAGCTTATCAATGGATTGATGAGTTGGAGACAGTTGTTAATGTTTTGGCTGAATGAACATTTTTATTTTCTTTGGAAGATTTATACTTTTAGATTTAATATTGTGATTGATTTGAATTAATTTGATTTATTTCTTTAATGGTTATCAATCTCCTTGTCCTTTATGCTTGTGTTGTTGAACTATGTTTTACGTTTCATTAGTGCGTTCTAATACTAATTTAAACAACATGTTTTATTCATCAAAATCATAGTTTATGTGAATAAGTCTAGGTTAGATAATTTAGTGATAATTATTATAATAAAAATGTATGATCCTATTGAGTTCTGTTTGGGTTTCTATGATTATCTAGTCTTTGCTTGTGCTACTAGTGTGTCTTTCCTAGTGTTTTTACCAAGAAGGCAGTTATTAAGATTTAAGTTATAGAGTTAATGTGTTTGTTGGGAGATGACCCTATGTATTCTCTGTTTCCTCTATATAAGATGATATTTGTTTGAGCAAACAATATACAAAGTGGGGAGGTAGAAAGATTGAGCAAGATAGGATTGAGGGGATTAACTAAAATTTCTTTTTGGAGGAAGAAGTTAAGCAATTGATGAAGGAATTAAGGTGTGCCAAGAAGGCAAATACTTCTTCTAATCCTCTTTTGGCTGACCAATGTATAGCTTAGGAGGAAATCATGAGTTGAGTTTTGACTCTGGAGAAGGAGCTATCAAAGGCCCAAGATAAAATTGAAATATTTTCAGCCAACATAAATGTTGTTCAATGTTTAATGTTTATCTTATTGAATAAATTTTTATTAATTTTAAAGATTCTGTTTTAACTTTGTATGTATTATGGCTGTGAATGTCTTCTTTATGTGTTTACTTTTCAATTTTGATTCTTTAGTAAGATCAAGCCTATAATCATTATTATAGAAGGAATGACTAGGAATGAAATTCCTATCCAAGACCATAAACTGTGAAGTTTCCCAAACAGACTTGACTATGCCTTAGGACTATAATGATATTAGAGTTTTGATCATTTTGAAGTTTATTGAGATTTTTGGAAAGATGTAGCTCAAAGTAGTAAACTCAACTTAATTCAAATCCAAGACAATTCATTCAGAGACATCTAGAGTATATAACATTGAAAGAAATATAATCAAGTATGACAACTTATTTCTTTTGGCGCTTTCCTTTATAGATTTCTCATTTGAGTTCATAAGTATTGTTGTTTGTCTTGACTAAGCATTTAGCTTATGCTATCAATTCCTTGATGTTGCGTCTAAAGATTGATATTGTCCACGCTGTAGTTTTCGTTTATTCAATCATTTCCTTGTATCCAGAACTTGAACTTGTAGGCTCTTTTGCTTGGATTTGTGAGTAGGAAAAAAGGTTCTGATTTTTCATTGATCTTTTTCTTCTATGCTTAACTCAAGCTTTTCTACATACACTTAAAAAATATTATTGCACTCTTTCTGCATTAATGAGCTCAAATTGACGTGAACATACATTGCCAATATATCAATGCAAAGAGTCATTTCAGCAGTATGCAGAGAGATAAGCTAATGAATTAAAGCAGTTTTCATGAATAAATAGGATAAACATTTGCTTTAATCAATCATTGAGTTATTTGAGCTAGCATAGTTGTAAATTGTAGTTAATCTTATATGCTAGATCAACTCCCTTATCTCTATAAAGATTTTGAGCATAATCATTTTGTTTTGGTATTTTTACTCTTCTGTTAGTTATGTCTCTTTTTAGGTATTATTAGTTTCAAACTATTTATTTTTTGAATTTTTATATTTTTCTTACTTCCTATGTATTTTAAGAGTTTTACTTTATGTTTTTCAGGGTTTTATTAATCCTAATGTGAATTCTATATTCTCCTATATATATATACATGAATGAACAGAGTATTTATGAACTACACTTTAAATGAATCTTTATTTCTATAAATGTACAGTTAGCTAATCAATTAAAATTTTTAAGTGTATATTTTATTTTCTATTGATGTACAAATGAAGTATAAGGATAAATAAGCAGAAATATGCAAGTATAGTTTCAAAGTTTAATTCTAATCAAGATACAAATGAAGGTATTCAGACAAAATTCTAACTATAAACTCTATTTCTCATCATATAACAATTCAGAGAATAAACTTTGATTTTTACAAATGAATATACAGATAATTTAATTAGATATAGTTAACAAAAAAATTGAATATGAGCATGTGAGCAATTAGAATTAATGAATAAATGTGAAGGTTTTAAAATATAGACTTGTCTCTATAGACATGTAAATAGACAGAAATAATTAATTGAAAGACTGAGCATGAGTACTTATTGACAAAAGAATAGACTAAAAGAAATGCGCAAGCAAAGTTTCAAAAATTTAGATAATGACACATTCAATAAAGACATTTGAGTTTGAGTGTCATACCTGCGTTTACCTTTCCTTTTTATTTCAAAAGAACTTGGTATTTTATCATGTCTTCATTTTGTTTCTTTAGACCAAGTCTCCTTTCTTTTTTTTCTTCTTTAGGAGGTTATTTTCTGCTTTTCTTGGTTTCTTACACTCAAGTTAGTCTCAATAATAACACAAATAGTGTGTAAGTGCTAAGTGTTTTATCCCTTAGTAATTTATCTTTGGCTTGTCTAGAGATTTCTCATATCAACTTATAAGCTAAGATATCCTTGCAAATGGTGGGCCAGAGAGCATGTAGTGAGTTTTCAACACTTTTAGCTCTGCTCTCGATTCATCCTCGCTTATGCCAATACAGATGATTTTTCATAGATGAAGATCATTTGTCCATAAGAAATATTTCCAATCTCTTCTTCCATTATATCCAATTTAATCTATCAAAAGTTTAGGAGATGGGAGATGGATGACACTTTGAAGAACATAGAAGATGACATTATTGGATAAGCCAAATGGATCACTAGAATTGTTTATCTAGCTCGCTCTAATACCACTTGTAGAGTCTTATAGTATGGCTTAACCCGAGAGGGGAGGGGTGAATTGGATATGTAAAAATTCATCGCTTAACCCCTATTGAAATATTTTCCTCTTTTCATGATTATGCGTAGTGTATTATAAATAAATAATAAAGACATTAAAGTGCATGAAAGATAAAACAAGCAAGCAAACACACACATAAATAATATGATTTTTATAGTGGTTCAAGAATCCCATCCCTACATCCACTCTTCCAAGGGCATAAACTCATTGTGCCTTGGGTTCCGCTATATTCTATATAATGTGCTCCCAACACTCTTCTGGATTTTAGCTCCGTGAGGCACAAACAAGTGTTCCCAACACTACTGGATTTCAGCTCCAAGGAATGTAAACAAGTGTTCCCAACACTCTTTTGGATTGTAGCTCTAGGGGATGTAAATATAGTGCTTTCAATACTCTTCTAGTTTCACGAGCTCACCAGGAAACTCACTAGTTTCTAAGATCACCAGCAAACTTGTTGGTTTTTCAGAGCTCACCAATAACTCTCTAGTTTCAAGTATACAAGAAAACTTATACACATTTACATAATGTTTCAATCAAGCATATGGGAAGATATGATCTCTTTTATAGCTTTATCAACATAGAAAGATCTTCTCAAAATGTAAAATAAATGGCCATAAAGATATGTAGATTAAAGCTCATGAAAGATAGATGATAGTTTAAGCTCTTGGCCATGGGTGGAAGGATTTGCATAAGATTAAGCGCATCTATAAGATATTCCTTCACCACCTTTGAATCATTACACCTTTTCTCCTTAAATAGCTTCTTCATAGTTTTGACCATTGGAGAATATGGGTTCCATTGAATGCAAAAATGAGAGTAACATTGAATGAATAAGACCATTGAGATTTCCATCGTTGAAGTCTAGGCCTTTCCGATTTCTCTCGAGCTGCTGTATCGTCACTTAGAGAGGAAGATGAGCTATGTCAAAAGGTGTTCCTTGTTTGACTCATCACAGCTTGAAAAATTTGTAACGCCACTTGTTACAAAAAATGGTGATTAAGATAAGTTTGCACAATGAAAGCATGAGTGTAGATGCCATTTGAATGTTAGTTATATAAATCAATTTTCTTCTGACAAGTGATGACCTCTCTCTATCTGTATTTGTTTTTCATAAGTTGCAAATGGATTCTTCCAATAGTTTGTTTGTTAATTGAACTTCCACAAGAGTGATTTGTTTGTTATAAGTAGCTGACAAACTCTGAATGACGCGGATGAAGTCGAACTAACTAATAAACAAACTCTGCTTTGTCTGCTTGAATTCCTTTAGGAGATTTATCTATTGTTCAATTCTTCATGCATGTCCTTTATCTATTGCAAATAACAGATGAACTTTCGGTGGCATAGACAAAGTTAAACTGGTTGATTGATAAATTCTTCTTTATCTACAACAAACAGACGAAGTGTAATGATCTTCTTTTGCCCCCCATTTGTTTGTTGGAGGTGGCAGACAAAATTTGCTTTATCTTGTTCAAACAAACGAAGTTTAGTATTTGTCTGATGTAAGCGATAGACTAACTTTGCTTTGCTTTTTCATGGATGAAGTACTTTGCACGTCGTATAGGTTTGTCTGTTGTAAGTTGTAGATGAACGTGCCTTTGTCTATCGAAGTCCCTTTTAGTCCAAACAACTCTTTGTTTGTTCAGCTTCGTCTATGGTCGCTGTGTAGCTTCTATTTCATTTTTAACTTTTTTTGTTGCTTTGTTTGTAGTAGGTAACAGACAAATTTGATTTGCAGATGAAGTAAATTTTATCAATTATTATGCACTCTTCAAGCAACAGAAGTAGTTTATTTTTGCAAATTATTTCTTGCTTCAATCTTCATTTGTCTATCTTGGTTCAACTGAAGTTGCACTCCCTTATCGGTTCATATTGCCTTTTTATCCTCAGATGAATCCAATCTTCTAACTTTGTTGATTAGACAAAGTTTTCTTCACTTTATGCATGATTGTCTAGGTGACTATTCCTTCTTTCTTTCTTTGCCTAAGTGTTTGATGGAGGTTCTTCTTCTGTCTTTGTCTCAGACAAATTTTGTCTGGTTGGTGGAGATAGTTCAAATTTCTCGAACAATTTTTTGCTCTTCAATCATGGCTTCATCTTCAACTGCTTATATTTTGCCTTTATCTGTGGAAGTTTTCTCTTTGAGGTTAATAGACAATGCAAGCTCGTTGTAGCGCATCTTCAAAGCCTTAATTTCTTCCATCGTATTTGTCCATGGAAGCTTTTCTTAGACAATGCAACCTTTCTTGTTGCTTGTCTTTTGCTTTCTTCTTCTTCTTCTTCTTCCATGATCTTCATCAGTTCAACTTCTTTGGAAAGTAGCAGATAGTTGTGGCAGTTTATTGCAGATGATCGTGCACTTAGAAATTTTCTGCACTTGTTACATTGTTAGCTTTTTAGATTCATTAACATAATATATTTTATCCTCATATAATTTAATCACATTATCGAGTAAGGATAATATACATCTCTATTGAGTGCATAATATGAAAGCTTAAGTGAATATGGTGCTTAGTTTAATTTAACAAATTAATGCATTAGTGCACCATCGACAATTTAAGCTTGCATAATTAAACATTAACAATTATGAATACATATCTCATTATTGTTTATTAAATTATTTATATAATTGTTAATAATTTAAGCATACATATGTTATATTTTAATACAAGTCTTGTTATTATCAAAATCATATATTGTAATACTATAATCGGGATGGTTGGCAAAGTGGTCATTACTATTGTTAGAATTCAGCATCACCTTTATCCTGTAAAAAGTGGGGAAAAGAAAAGTTCTAGCCAACTTCTTGGTAGCGCACCCAGTTGATGAAGAAGTCATCGTGCAAGAAAACTTACTAGATGAGGAAGTATTCATTGCCTAAGTCAATAGTCCCTAACAAATGTACTTCATTGGTGCTACCAAAACTATCGATGCTGCCATTGGAATTATTTTCATCTTACCTCAGAAAGACATCCTTCCATATTCTTTCTACTTAAGAAGGAATTACACTAACAATGAAGCGGAGTATGAGACACTGGTCTTAGGGTTTTAAACTGGCCTCAACTTCGGTATTACGAAGTTAGATATCTTTGGTGATTCAGAATTGGTGGTTCAACAATAAACCATTGAATATGAAATTTGTCAGCCCAGTTTATGCCGGTGTTACGATATCGCATAAGGGCTATTGATCAACTTTCTCAAGTCAGCATTGGACATATTCTAAGGACTGAGAATACCATTGCTGATACTTTAGCAAACTTAGTAACCACTCTAGCCATTGTTGGAGGCCAAGAAGTCATTATCAACATTGAGCAATGAAGTTGCATTCCTAGCTCATATGATGAAGAGACTACTAAGTAGGTGGAATGCATATCCTGCGTGGAACTAACAGTGGATGATTGGCAAACCCCGTATATTGACTACTTGCAATTTGGAATTATCCTAGAAAACTCGCATGAAAGATTAGCTTTAAGAAAAAGAGCTACTCAATATGTGTATTATAATAATATACTATATCACCAGGCATATCATGGACTTTGGCTTTGATTTATTAATGGGGAAGAGATTCAATATGCACTCATGCAAGCACATTCCAATGAATACGACGGGCATTCGTCTAGTCAAAGATTATACAGATGGGTCAAATGCCTAGGATACTACTAGCCTATCATAGCCTCAAACTTGTTATGATTTGCCAAATCATATCTCCAATGTCACCTTCATGGGGATATCCAGCATGTGCCACCATCAGAGTTGGTACTCACAAGCATCTCTTGGTCATTTGAATGGTGGGGATTAGATATCATTGGTCCAATCAACCTTTTGTCTTCCAAGAGAGATGCATATATCCAGGCAGCCACCAAGTACTTCTCCAAATGGGCGAAAGATAATTTATATAAGAGAGTTAAAGCTAAAGAAGTAATTGATTTTATCAAATTCAAGATCATATATCGATATGTTAATCCATGCCAGATTACATCGAACAATGAGAATGAAGAAATGAGGCAATTTTGTCGAAAGCAAAGCATCAAATATATGTTCTCTACACCATATTGATGATTCAAATTATAATCCTCATAAGTGTATTGATGTATAGCAATATAATGTGTAATGCCAGATTCGATCTCATAGAGAATGATCAAACTGAATTTAATTAATTTTAGTAACTAAATATATAACTAAACAAACTTGGAATAAGTTTTGGTATAATTTTAGAATTTTAGAAACTTAATGTAATAAAAATAAATAATAATTAAATATAATGCAAAGAGATTAATAAGATGAAGAAGTCTAGGGATCTGATTTCACCACAAGATGATATCTCTTTGCTAATAGAATGTTGGATTTAATGCCTCACTTGGGTTCGTTCTTTCAAAAGTAAGATTATTACCATTAGGTGTACGGGTTTAAATCAAGTGCTTTCCCTTGTTCTAATTACTTATAGTGTGTAGCATAATTTGGGTGAAAACCTATTAAGTTCAAGAACATAAGAACCAAAATAGAATGGTTTAGCATATGGTGTCTACCTTAACCATCTATCCTGCTCATTCAAGGGAGCTCATGGTTTAACATATGGTGTGTACCTTAACCATGCTTTGATAATTAATCTAACTTATAATATTAGTGATCAAGCAATAAAATAAATTAAATCATTGCAAATAACATCATGAATGAAACAAAATCATATAGAATTAATAATATCCAATAATCCATAACAAAGAGTATCAAAAAGGGTTACATCTTCACCCTAAAAAAAGAGATTTAGTTCATGAGAGAAAATAAAACAACTCACTTACATAGGATGATAATAATGAAGAATATCTTCCTCAGATGATAATAATGAAGAACATCTTCCCCTTTTCTTCTTTATTACTTACAATCCCTTCTTCTTCTCCATAAAAAATCTCCCAAAAAAATGGCTTCAAACCCTAGAGAAAAACTCCCAAAAACCAAAGTGAGAAGAACCCCTCAAAACCCCAAACTTTTTGCTGTAAAACACCAAAAATACATAACTATGGAAAAAATCTACAAAACATGGTCCTTGCTACCTGGCCGAGTGGTCTTTGGTTTTAGCGTCGGCGACACCGGCTGGCTGTCCTGCTCCTATGTCAATTCTTTTGCTCCTTTGCAACTGATTTCTTCTCCATCCTTTGAGCTTCTTCTTTTCCTTCTTTTTCCACTTCTTTTCCACCTTTAAGATACCTAGAAAATCCAATAAATAAGTATGAAAATCATCTAAAAGAGATAAAGATTTGCAAATAACTAAGCTTAAGCATGTGTAATATAAGTGAATGAAATTCACTTATAAGGAAATGGCCAAGTGGAAGCATTCAACAAGGTGATCCTAAAGATCATGAGAAGAATGACAGATAAGAACTAACACCTCAAATTGCCAGAGGCACTTTGGGCCTACCGCACCACTCACCGCACAACAACTAATACAACCCCCTATTCTCTAGTATTTGGGGCTGAGGTGGTCTTACCCTTGGAAGTGTAATTGCCATCACTAAGAGTTGTAATGCACTCAAGGTTGATAACAGATCAACAAGCCAAGTTGTGGTTTGAGGAGCTTGACGCTTTAGACGAAAAAATCATTTCAAGCCAAGCAAAGGATTGAGTTATACCAAGACCACATGATTATGGCATATAATCGACAAGTTAAGCATCAAGCATTTCGCCCAGGAAATTTTGTCCTTAAGCTAAGGACAGAGCTAATGGCGAGTGACAAATTAATTGGCAAATTTGAGCCCAAGTGAGAAGGCCCTTATGTCATGCAAGAGGCTTATACCAATGGTTTATATCAAATTGTAAATAGTAATGGTATATGAGAATTACCTATCAGTGAGTATTTACTAAAGTGTTACTATGCATGAGCTGAAAGGGAGCAAATGCTGGGGGCATTTGCTCCTCTTTCTCTATTCCTTACAAATGTTTCTTAAGCAATTTGATCTACATGCAAAACTTGAATTGTCATTATGTATAAAGTTTGTAAAAAAGAAACGTGTCAAGAAACCAAGTGTTATGAGAAAAAAATGCTAAAATTGCCCATTCATTAATATATGGGATTCTCATACATTGAAGGAGTTTACAAATGAGTTAAAGTAGTAAAATAGATCCCTTTAAATGGCTAAATTGCTCCTCTGCTGTCTTCAATGCTTAAGCACCTTCCAGGTTCACAACTAGAGATGACTTCAACTCTATTAAATTCTCCTTAGTCGCTGTTAGTACTTCTCGAGAAGCAACTACTTCTTCCTTTAAATGCTTGATAATTTCTAAACTTTTAGCCTCCTCTTTCTCCTTAGAAGCAACAAGAGATTCTTGGAAGGATAAATGATGGCTCGTTTGGAAAAATTCCCTTCAAAGATCTTTAAGGCGATCTCTATTTTTTCTCACCTCTTCTCTCAAAGATGTCAATTCCACTTGAAGAGAGAAAAGATGCTCTGAAGCCATGCGCATGGTTGATGATTTCTCATCAACCTTTGTCTATATCTTAAAGTGTAACTTCCTTAGCGATGATGACTTCAATGGGAGGTTTTAGGATAGCATTTAGCTCAGCCTATACCCACATCTACTGAAAAGACTCCAGTTGCACAAAAATAGTTGACAGGCAAGAAGTGTCACCATCCAGCCTGGCCATGCCTTCAGCACAAAATGGAAAGTGATCTCTCAGTGCTGCAACCGCATTAGAGGAGGATGCTCTTCGCAATGATCTAACAAAGTTAGAATAAAAAGATTGCACTTCAACTTCCAAACACTCCTGACGAGCTTCTCTCTGCTCTTTTGTGGCTTTGATGCGAGCAGAAGACAAAATCTAAAAAAAACCCTTGCCAGGCAGAGCTTGGAAGTGCAGTGTTGATGTTTTGGTTTCCTCCCTGTGTGGTTCATGGATATTATTATCAATCTCGGCTTGCTGCAATGCCTTTGAAGCAGAAGGGAAGGTCTTATCTGTGACATGGTGACTCTCAATATCCAGAATAGCCTCTTTCGAGTTTCCCTCGACTAGATCTGCTTTTGCTGCATATTACCTTCAAGAGTAGCAACAACAACAGTTGTACCCTCCATTGGAATCTCTGCCGAGGTAACTTCCTCCCTAGCCGAAGGTTCCATCAAATAGAGAAGATGTGAAGATAATGGAGAAAGAGAAGAAGGAATATTGCCAAGATGATGGATGAGCTTATACAGATTGAAGAGATCAGGCGATGATTCTCTTTGGTCTCCTATGAATGTATCAGCAGCCTCTGGTTGATTGACATGCATCTCCATGAGAATCTCTTCAGCAGTAACAGCTTCAGTACCTCCCTCCTCAACTATTTGTTCACACATAGCCTCATTAATGATGCCCTCAACTACAATAACATTTTCCACCAATTACTCTGGTGCCTCAATGGGTTGTGAAGATGATGGAATAAAAGGAATTGTCTTACAAGGAAATATACTCTCAAGAGGAGGTTTAGGCACTTTCCAACTCACTTTGGCCTTCTTTCTTTGTTCTGTAGTGGTGATCTTGGAAGCGATATTACTTTTCTGTAGGACATGAGCCTCTTCACTTGCAACTGCCTTCTTGCTCTTTTGGATAGTTGGAGCATGAATCTCCTCACTTGTTACTGCCTTCTTGCTTTTCATGGTAGCTAAAGCAAAAATCTCTTCACTAGCTACTGCCTTCTTGCTCTTCTTAGTAGCCGGAGCGGGAACCTCCTTACTTGCAATTACTTTCATGTTCTTCTTAGGAATTGGGACAGGAGGGATTGTACCTCGGAATAGCACTGGAGTACAAGCTACTAAGTAGCGAGCTAATCAAGCTTTCGCATTGGCTTTCGCCTCAGTGAGCTTTCTCTTTTTAAGAGGTACACCTGAAAAGGTACAGAATAATGCAATGAATTAAATAGGCGAAAAAGAAAAGTAGGAATATCAAGCAAGAAGAAAGAAAAAATCATACCAACTTTTGTAGTTTTCTTGGAATAAGTCAGAGGGGGATGAGGAGCACGATGAGTCACCACAGGCTCTGCACGAATGATTTTGTCTGTAAGGTGCACTTCCTCATCATAGCCCCACCATCTCATGCAACTGAAATCAAAATAAAGAATCCCTTGGCTGGCAAGCTAATCATTTATCCACAAGACTCACTGTGGAATAGTGGGCACTCGCTTGAAGTCCATGGCCTTTCTCGTCTCTAAGGAAAGCTTCTTGCTCATATCAAATACAAAAGAAGATACCAATGGACCATAAGCTATAAGACCACAGTTCAAAGGCAACCTTCTACTGATCTTGCCCTGTTGCAACTATACGACCAGGCATAATCCTTTATAATATTCACTTTGTGTGTTTGGCATGGTAAGAAGATACTGTAATCTTGGAACATGTCTTTGAAGCGGTATGACAAAGGGTACCACCAAGCTGAGCCCATTCTAGTCTCTCGCTCCGTCCGTGATATGAAGACTACACTTCTCAGCGTGTCTTGTTCATACCTAAATTGCCTTGCAAAACGTTGAGGAAAATATGATTCGATAAAAAATTTGGAACCCTCCTGAAGAGTTAACAAACACAGCTACAAGGAAAAGATAAACTCCTCAACCTTTCCGAAGGTCTCATCTTCACCATCTACCTCAAATCCTTGAGGGTTAATGACAAGAGCCAACAGAAACATCTCTTATAAAAATTTATGCAGCTTCAGTAGTCGCTATGTCGCTTGGATGAAACTAAAGTTGGTAATGGGCCAATCCATGAATTTTCCCAGTAGAATGCGCTTGTTTGGTAGCTATGTCTACGATTCAACCCCATGAAGCCAGGGAAAATACAACCCCATCCAAGCGATAAAAAAATGGGTTGGAAAATATGTACTACAATTCACCGGGCTAGTGGGATGCATCACAATCTCCCCAAGTCCTCGATAGATGTCACATAATACCCAGGTAGCAATGGATAACTTCTCACCTTATGTGAGTTGACAAGCTAGGACTATACACAAAAGATTGATGCTATTGTCACTAGAGATTGAAGGGTAAATAACACAGGAAAGCCATAATATCAAGAAGAGAGCCAACTCTTCCTCAGGATTGATACTCCTCAGAAAAGGCTCCTCAACCCATAAGCTCCATTGATCCCAGTCCTTAGATGATGGCATTTCACTCTTCTGAGCATTTGGGTTGAAAATTCTTCCAAACAATTACGCCCGACTGGTCTGTGGAAGCCTTGAACTTGAATGCCTCAACTTGCTCATGATATCTAGGATGCAAAATCCTAGACTGCCCACCTTGAAGAAGTCATTTAGTGGAAGATGCAAGTCAAGAGGATCTCCAATGACAGATAATCTGCAGAGGATATTGAGATCCCATAAAGTAATACTCATTTCACCACAAGAAATATGAAAAGAGTTAGTTGTTGGGGACGAAAACTGTAAGAAGTTGCACATTACCTCCATGTTCTTATATAATTGGCCGCATATGCATGGATGACATCATAAATTCCAATATTTTGAAGAGTTTCCTTATGCTGGGTTACAACATGCTCTACCTAAAGGCAGAGAAAATCATTACTTGATAGGCAACCTCTAAATCGCTCCCTCCTACCTTTGCATTTAAACTAATAACCGGGAAGCAAAAGACTTTTTTGGCGAGGAGTCTTTACCGTATACTCGTGTGGGTCTTTCATTTATTAAATAGGAGATAAGAAATAACCATTGAATAATCCCTGCTCATCATAATAAGTGAAAGTCTTTGCTGATAAAAATCCATTAACTTCACCTTCCTTCCGGATAAATGAAGGGTTGGAGCAAAGGAAGAGTAGACGACCCTAATCTCTTATGTCCTTCATAGAGAAATGTCATATGGGAGAATGCCCTAGGTCTTCAGTATCAAAACCTGGGAGTTTTTGCTTCCGAAACTCCACATTATTTCAAATAATGAAGCCCTTGTCGATGTTCTTCATCTTATAGAATGTTATTTCATTTTTGAACTATGAATCACTACCCTTGGGTGTCTTCTTCTGCCAACAACATAATGAGCGAGGTACTGGTGTAAGAACCTCGCCCTTCTATGTGTTGCCTCTCACTATTGCTGCATTTTGTCCATAGGCGATGTTAGTAGAAGGAAGATCAATGTTATCAGAAGGCATGAAACTCTCATCTCTGCCTGGAGAATTGCCAAACTCTACACAATCAAGAGACATGGCAGATGATGGAGAAGCTACTTTGTTGTTGGGATCCATATCTGTAAAAGAAATCACAAAATGAATTAACGAAATGGCTGAAAAGATGTAAGTTAGCAAGTATTTGCAAAATGAAAGAAAGCATACCTTCCACAAGAGATCAAGATAAGAATGTTGAGTGCAACAAAGTCCATAATTTTTTTTTTTTTGGAAAATTTCCAATAAAACTCATGAATGTTTGGGATTTTTCCAACACAATTATGAATTTTGGAAAATTTCCAACAAAGCCCATGAATTTTTAGGATTTTCCAACATAATCATGAATTTTGGGATTTTCCAAACAATCATGATTTTTTTGGACTTTTCCTTACAACCATGATTTTTTGGGGGATTTTTCCAACATAAATCATGCATATTGGGGCTTTCTACAAAGAAAATCATCATTTTTGGGCTTTTCAAAAAAAAATGCTGTTAAGATAAGTCAAGAACTTATTCTATGAATGTTGAGCTTATTCCATGGGTTTTGGGTTTATTACATGCATGTTGGGTCTATTCTCTTATGTAGTCTCGCCACATATGCAATCTAGTAGACTTGGCAATAGGTTTCGGCCTAAGACATGGGCTCCACCTCTCCAGCCCATGCCCAAGAGATGGGCTCCACCTCTCCAGCGCACGCCCAAGAGACGGGCTCTGCCTAACCAACCCACAAGCCAATAGCTGGGTTATCTATCCAGGCCCACAACCAATATGCTGGGCGTCCTCCCAGCCAAGCCCATTAAAAGACAGATGCTCAAGCGTGTAATTAGAGAGCATGTGTCCTTCTCCCCATTGTAACAGGGGGCAGTCTTCCTCCCTGACGAGCACTAAGTAGAAAGAAAGATGATGCAAAAAAAAAAAAAAAAAAAAAAAAAAAAAAAAAAAAAAAAACGGAAAGCTACTCTTGCTAACCGAGCCCAGCAGAAATGGATGCTGAACTAATCAACATCTACAACTTGTTTTTTAAACAAATCTCCCATTTGAGTTGCGTCAAGTCACCTGGGCCACAACAGCCAGATTTTGCTGACTGTCCAAGCTTCCAGCCAAATCATAGAACGCTTGACCCGGCTGTCCCAAAAAGCCGTCCTCAACCAAATGTTTGTGCATAAGCGCCTGCCATTTCTTTCCAGCAAGCCAGCAATATACTGGTTGCTTCCCAGCCAAACCTATTCCACTTAGGTTTTTATGGCAATAAATTGGTATACAGAGGGAACTCTGCAGGTGGTCTTTTCAAGTATAGGAGCATTCTTCCCCAACAGCACCAATGAAAAATGATACACACATTAAAAAAATGTTGCAAATGAATGAAACAATGATGATGATGATTCAGTGAATGCAATATTAACTCAGTCAATTGTTTGCAATCAAACCATGGAGCGCCAGGTTTCCATCTCCTAACCCGTGCCAAAAATATTTTGGACTTTGGATTTCCTATCTGCTAGCTCATGCCAAACTCTGGAAGCACTTCTACCAAACCCACCCTACGGTGGTGATTGTTCTGGAACAATGGCAAGTTGGGAGATGCTTTCTTCCCCAAAACATCATCAAAATAAACGGTGGAGGAAGTAGATTAATGGTAGTTATAGTTTTCATCAACAATGGAGGAAGATAATGCTTAGCCTCTCAATTTCTTCATAGTAGAACTCACCCATTTCAAAGGGAAGATGG
Organism: Pouteria campechiana; assembly: GCA_036873735.1. Taxonomy (NCBI): domain Eukaryota; kingdom Viridiplantae; phylum Streptophyta; class Magnoliopsida; order Ericales; family Sapotaceae; genus Pouteria; species Pouteria campechiana. Next base: position 6,160 of record JAYJMB010059640.1, on the reverse strand, counting down.
AGTTTGTTGTGAAACTTGTTCAAACGGGGATTTATAGATTTGAAACGGGCAAAATAGCAAGACAAGTTCTCAAAGTTCATCAAACAATGGTGTTAAATAACAATAGCACAGAGTAGGGAATGGGTTTCCCTTCTCCCAGCAATGGCGGAAAAGAACCAGATAAAAAAGCTCTCAAAGAGAACTCGTCAAAGACAGTGAAGAGAAGCAGAATGGAGGTGAAATGAGTTTTCAATAGCTTTATAAAAGCATGGCAAGAGGCTGCCGTTGAGCCTAGCAGATGGCCAAAAGAGGAAATGTAGAAAAGCTATACGGAAACCCATCACGGTTTTATGGCTTTTATGAGCTGCTGGCTAGCCCGTTCAATTCATCATGAGGCCACAAGAGAACGCTCGAAAAAGACGCTTTAAGAGGCTTCCTAAAATGGAAATTCATACAGCCTTCTGAATTTCAAATTAACGGCCTGGATTATGAGCTGCCGGCCAATCTGTTCAGACCAAGTTGATGATGAAGATGCACAGGATTATGATTTTCCAAGAGGCTGGGATGATGGTCATCACCACGCTCACTTAACCAAGTGTTTATCCATGCCGCTTGACCACCGGGGGCATTTGTTAGGCTATGAAAAATCAAAAGCATACAACCAATTCGAGCCCAACAGTATGTATAATCAAGGGATTAATGTTGTCAACCTTATCCAACTAGAATATTTAAATTAGCAAAACCAAAATCAATTTGCTGGACATCAATATAAAGGCACGTGAGCAGCAACTTCAGACCCTAAATGAATTTTCCACAACTGCAGTCGGTGGAGAGTACATGGCATGTAGCATAAACTTCTCCACCTGGGCATATGCTTAACGTTGCAAGAGAAGAAGAGAGTTTAGTTGTGCATAGATAACACTATCTGCATGCCTGTCACCGCTACTAGATAGCGTGGCTGAAGGCCAAAAGCTACCAGGCAGCAGGGTTGACGCTGGAGCCGCATTGCAGGTAGCGTATTCAGGGGTCTTCCTACGTTGCAGCTTTCCAACACGTGTAAACAAAAGAGGGGGCGCATAGTCAAAGTGGAAATGTGTTTCCGATGGCGTAGTTAATGCCCAAACTAAATCTTGACAAGCAACGCGCGTAGGCGGCGTTGAAATGACACGGGATAGAGTAGACACGCTTGGCTTCTCCAAATGGGGGTGCGTAATCAAGCTCAGCAAAAAAAGAGACGTCTCAACATGTTTTTCCAGCTAGCATCGGCAAAATCTGGATATTTTTGCTTTGGCAACACGATGCTGCACGCGTAGGCAGCATGCAGAAATCCACAGGGTGTGTAGTCAAGCAAAAACCTCTGAACGAACTGCCTGGTTGCGTAGAAAGACTTCCCCAAATGAAAGGCGCATAGTCAAGCTTTACAAAAGCGGAGGTAGCATAGGCAACGTCTTTCCAACAGAGTTTGGGCGTGCAGATGGGCTCTCCAGCAATGCGCATAGCCAAGAGTGCAGTCAGGAGGTAGCGTAGGTAGCATAGAAACAACCATTTTATCCCACCAAGATGGTTGAAGCAGTGACAGAGCGCGCAGTTGATGTTGAAAATCCAAGGCGCGTAGTCAACCTTTACAAAAGCTTGCAGCCGGGAGCTTGCTCAGGGTTAAAAACCCATTTCTCTTGCTAGCGTAGTTAGGGTAAAAACCCATTTTTCCAGCTAGCGCAGACAGAGTTGATCACGTGGAAAATTCAAATGCAATGCATTCAGCATTTGAATGATGACAAAGCTTCATGATAGGTTTTGAAGACATGGAATTCCGGTGAAATGACCTAAAGCCGAAGAATTTTATTGCATGATGTGGCCCACTTGGATTAATTCATTTCTGAATTATATGGCTACATTATTCCAAAATATGATGAAACTAAAATCAAAATTTCAAGACATCACCCAAATAGGATTTCCAATCAAATTACATTATTTAAGTGTTTTGAAAACCCAAATAGGATTTCCAATCAAATTATATTATTGAAAAATGCATTATAAGACACTTAAAATGAGCCAAAATTAAGTTGGGTTGAAATCATGGTTAATGGAAAATTTCGTAGTCAAAGGTAAAATCTTTGACACCACTCCCAAGGAGCACAGTGAAAGTCGAAATCCTTACACCGCTCCCAAGGAGCACAGTCAAAGGTATAAATCCTGACACCACTCTCAAGGAGTACAATCAAAAGCAAATTTCCTGACACCGCTCCCCAGGATCGCAGTCAAAGGCAAAATTTTTTGACACCGCTCCCAAGGAGCGCAATCAAAGGTAAATTTCCTAAAACCGCTCCCAAGGAGCGCAGTCAAAAGTAAAATCCTGACACTGCTCCCAAGGAGCATAGTAAAAAAGGCAAAAATCCTGACACAATTCCCAAGGAGCGCAGTCAAAGAAAAATTTCCTTTACAACTCTCTTAAGGAGTGCAGTCAAAGGAAAAATCTTGACACAACTCCCAAGGAGTGCAGTCAAAGGCAAAATTTCCTGTCACCGCTTCCAAGGAGCGTAGTCAAAGGCAAAATCCCTAACACTGCTCCTAAAGAGTGTAGTCAAAGCAAAATCCCTAACACCTCTCCCAAGGAGCGCAGTCAAAGGCAAGTCCCTGACTTCCCTCGTAGTCAAGAAATTTACATTTTCCTCCCCAAGAGCATAGTTGGAAATTTTACAAGTTTTACCCAAGGAGCATGGTTGAGAATTTTACAATCCATCCTCAAAGAGTGTAGTCAGGCCCTGGGATCCTATCAATACCCTTTCATTCTCTCATTTGGGAGATACAATTTTCTTGGATTGAAGGCTTTGAGGATTCTTCACGAGGTAGGTGCCTCTCCTAATGCCAGAGGCTTTTAGCCTACCGAATATTTACTCTTCACAAGGTGGGTGCCTCTCTTAATGCTAGAGGCTTTTAGCCCATTTGATATTTTTCTTGGTGCCTAAGGGCACTCTGCAATGGTCCTACAATGGTACACACGTGGGTCCCACCCACGTTATGATAATGGTGGGTCCCATACGATTAACAAATAATAAGATGCTAATGGATTGAACAATTAAACATACTTAAACTGACAAAACACTAATTAAACTCTAAAAATGGCAAAGTTGTTCCTACCCATTATCTCAAAGCTAATTACGGACTATCAATAGTACAAATAAAGATTAAGCTTAATTAACTCAAAGTGTAATTAGGCTTAATCAATGTAACCTGGATCTACGATCTCTTGAGGTTAAACGACAGAGATCGCCCGCTTTTGGTTTTCCACAGGATATTAGAAAACCTCACCCACTAAATCACTCAAAAGCTAAGTCCAGGACTGAGTTACTAAGTCATGACTCACCGAGTCAAACCTTAGCAAATACTACTCATCCAATCGCTTAATAGCCTAAGTTTAGGACTGAGTCACCAAGTCAAACTTTAGCAAAACTACTTCAAATCACCTAAATTCAATCATCTTGGTCCCACTCTTCCTAAGCTTCTCATGAAAAATTGAGAGAGTCTAGCTAAACCCAGTTAACCTGGTCCCACTCTTCCTAAGCTTCTCATGGGCAATTGAGAGAGTTGAGCTAAATCCAGTCATTTTGGTCCAACTCTTTCTAAGCTTCTTATAGGCAATTGAGAGAGCCGAGCTAAATTTAGTCATCTTGTTCCCACTCTTCCTTAGCTTCTCATGGGCAATTGAGAGAGTCGAGCTAAATCCAGTCATCCTGGTCCCACTCTTCCTAAGCTTCTCAAGGGTAATTAAGATAACCGAGCTAAACCTGGTTATCCTGGTCTAACTTTTCCTAAGCTTCTAATGGGCAATTGAGAGAGCCTAGTTAAATCTAGTCATCTTGGTCCCATTTTTCTTGAGCTTCTGATGGGTAATTAAGAGAGCTGAGCTAAACCCAATCATCTTAGTCTCACTCTTCCTAAGCTTCTTATAAGCAATTGAGATTAAATCTAGTTATGCTGCTCCCATTCATCCCAAGCTTCTTATGGGTATTGATCTAAATTTAGTTATACTGATCCCACTCTTCCTATGCTTCTCATGGGCAATTGAGAGAGCCAAGCTTGTCCTAAGCTAAATCCAATTATCTCAGTCCCACTCTTCCTAAGCTTGTCATGGGCAATTGAGAGAGCCGAGCTTAATCCAGTCATCCTGGTCCCACTCTTCCTAAGCTTCTCATGGGCAATTGAAAGAGCCAAGCAAAATCCAATCATCCTAGTCCCACTTTTCCTAAGTTTCTTATGGGCAATTGAGAGAGTCGAGCAAAATTTAGTCATCCTGGACCCATTCTTCCTAAGCTTCTTATAAGTAATTGAGAGAACTGAGCTAAACCTAGTCATCCTACTCCCACTCTTCCTAAGCTTCTAATGGGCAATTGAGAGAATCGAGCTAAATCTAGTTATTCTAGTCCCACTCTTCCTAAGCTTCTCGTAGGTAATTGAGAGAGATAAGCTAAGCCTAGTCATCCTGGTCCTACTCTTCCTAAGCTTCTCATGAGCAATTGAGAGAGCTAAGCTAAATCTAGTCATCTAGGTCCCACTCTTCCTAAACTTCTTATAGGCAATTGAGATAGCCGAGCTAAATCAAGTCATCCTTCCTAAGCTTCCCCTAGGTAATTGAGGGAGCTGAGCTAAATCTAGTCATCTTGGTCCCACTCTTCTTAAGCTTCTCATAGGTAATCAAGAGAGCCAAGCTAAATCTAGTCATCTTGGTCCCACTCTTCCTAAGCTTCTCATGGGAAATTAAGACAACTGAGCTAAACCTAGTCATCCTGTTCCAATTCTTCTTAAGCTTCTAATGGGAAATTAAGAGAACCCAGCTAAATCTAGTCATACTGGTCGTACTCTTCCTAGGCTTCTGATGGGTAATTGAGAGAGCTAAACTAAACTCAGTCATCCTAGTCCCACTCTTCCTAAGCTTCTTATGGGTAATTGAGCTAAATCTAGTTATCCTGGTTCCACTCTTCCTAAGGTTCTCATGGGCAATTGAGAGAACCAAGATAAATCTAGTCATCTTGGTCCCACTCTTCCTAAGCTTCTCATGGGTAATTTAGAGAACTGAGCTAAACCTACTTATCTTGGTCCCACTCTTTCTATGTTTCTAATGGGCAATTGAGAAAACCAAGCTAAACCTAGTTATCCTAGTCCCACTTTTCCTAAGCTTCTCATGGGTAATTGAGAGAGCTAAGGTAAACCCATTCATCTTGATCCAACTCTTCCTAGGCTTCTCATGGGCAATTGAGAGATGCGAGCTAAACCTAGTCAACCTAGTCCCACTCTTCCTAAGCTTCTCATGGCAATTAAGAGAGCCAAGCTAAATCTAGTCATCCTGGTCCCACTCTTCCTAAGCTTCTCATGGCCAATTAAGAGAGCTAAGCTAAATTCAATTATCTTAGTCCCACTCTTCCTAAGCTTCTCATGGGCAATTGAGAGAGCCGAGCTAAATCTAGTCATCTTAGTCCCATTCTTCCTAAGCTTCTCATGCGCAATTAAGAGAGCCAAGCTAAATCTAGTCATCCTGGTCCTAATTTTCCTAAGCTTCTCATGGGTAATTGAGAGAGCCGAGCTAAACCCAATTAACCTAGTCTACTTTTTCTAAGCTTCTTATGGGCAATGTGAGAAAGCTGAACTAAACCTAGGTTACATGTTTCTTCTGGACTCTTTCAGGTTTAAATATAATAGGGATCACCCAGTCCTGAGTCCTTTTGGGATATACCAATTGGGTCGTAAACTACCTACTGTCTCTATGGTTTCTTATAGTTCAAGTAATAGAAATTACCTGGTCTTGATTCCATTTGGGACAAACCTAATTAGATCAAAATACCCATTCTTTAGGTTGACCTAGAGTCAAGCAACTTAGTCTAAAGCTATGTCATCCTCTTCGCCTATTGGCTTGAGGCGTCTCTTAAATATCAAGTCATTACAATGTGCCTGGTGATCCCAAAGATAACACATTGATTTTGACAGAGAGTGTATTTTATTTTTGGGTCTCTAAGATGCATTATACTTTTTCTTTTAATCAATAGTTTTCTCCCATTGTGGAGATGTAGTTAGAACCACTCATGGTTTGGGATATTGTTTGAATGTCCGAAATCGGGCTCAAGAAATGAATGAGGAAGAAATAAATGCAAATGGAATGACATGACCGAAATTGGCCGCCTTTGGAAAA
>JAYJMB010059629.1:0-26765 GCA_036873735.1 Pouteria campechiana | reverse complement strand
GAATTGATGTCAACCCGACCTCATTTATACCCTTAGAAATGGGTGAAAGCATGCACAATTATGTGGAGAGGTGCGTAGTTGGTTGGTAGCTGCAGAAGTCTTTAGAGCTTCTGGATCTGTGGTACCAGTTGGATTTTCATTAAATTGCACCATCGTAGCCATCATAAGCGTAGGATAATGCTGGGTGGGTAAAGCTATTTCTGAGGCTTAAAATGTCCTTTGTCAATAGCCGTTGCCAAAACAGGATTGAACCGCATGCCTTTTGCATTGTGAGGACTATAAAAAATGAGCGGTCAGAGTCCTTGGTTCATTTGGGAACAATATCTAAACCAGTATACAGCCACATAAGATGGGTAATTCGCCATGAAGCTTAATTTCTGAGCTTCTGAATACATAGAAAGCTCTTGTCGTTCCAAACTCAGCTTAGAGGTAATTTATCATAATACAATTGCACAGATATTTTTCCATCTTGCACGACCTGGGGAGATTTTTCATGTACTTTTTCCTTGCCTCCACCTGAGCTCTTCCTAACGATCCCTCGTCTTAATGCTAAGAATGTAACCAAATGTCTTCCACTTCATTGGCAGTGTAATCAGGGAAGTAGGTCCTAGGCCGATGCTATGCTCCATCTTATACTGGTGAAGGTTAACTAGGCTATTTCATAGTTTTAGCATTTTGTGTCCTGAGGTCCTAAGGAACTCTTCACATGTGGCCATTTGTGGATTTGATAAAACTGAAAGAGGGTTCACAGCATGGTCTTTAGCAGCTATGGTTGACCACAAACTACAGTGCCATTTGAGCCAAGGGCAGGCCCAAAAAAAAGAAGAAAAGATTTTAATTAGAAGTAAAATTTGTTGAATAAGGTACACACCAATGACCATTCCTGCGAGTATCTTTAAATAGGGAAAAAAAAACGCCCTTTAAAATAAGAAGAATTAGATTCAGAATGATGACGCACTTCAGAATACGAGATTGCAAGTCGCATGAAAAGGTCCCTATTTAACCTCATACAACCAAGCAAATGGATCAACATCGGGTGGGTCAGTCAATCATGTTGTCGATTTCTCTTCACAGTATAAAGGTTTCCCATTTGTCCTGTGAATTGCTTGACATGAGCTCTACACTGGGTTACTCAAGGAATACTGGGTTTGTGACTTGGGAAAAGCCAGAAATTTAATGGCAAGAAATTGGCATAAAGTGGTCAAAATTCAATCATCTTAAAACGTACTTATGCAAAACTACAAAATTATCTATCCTCTGATTTCAGGGATACTCCCTTGTACAATTGCACGCGTTCCCTCAAGGCATCTCTCCGAGGCCGGGCCACCTTATTGTTTGGATCGAATAGAAGCACCTCCTCGAATGCCTTTAAGGCAGCTCTCAGATCTTTCTTCTTCTCATATGCATCACCCAAGTTGTTCCAGGCTGTGACGTATCCTGGCTGGAGCTTCACAGCCTTTTCGAACTGGGAAATCCCCTTCTCAAGCTTCTCATCCCGTACATAGCAAACACCAAGAGCATTATAAACCTGATCCAACATTTGAGGAAACATTAAAACAAGCAAGATTAAATCTGAAAACTTTAGTGAGGAAAAGAATTTGTAACTCCACTACAAAGTCTTAAAAGCACCATTTGAATACTATTTTTCTTATTTTTTTCTTCTAGAAAGTATAAAATCATTCTGATTTGACTAACTGCAGGCAAAACAATATATAGTGTTATTCTATTTCAATCCAAAATTTTCTCCAAGAAATGCATTTGAGGAAGGTCAGCCATTGACACAATTTCCTTCTTTAACGATCCAGAAACATAGGGGAAGGAACCAAATGTTTGATGTGTGTTCTTTATTGATTTGGACAAGCATATGATAGGATCTCAAAAGGGTAAATCTAGTAGTATTGGCAAAGAATATTAGGATATATTAACATGATTAAGTATGTATAAGGGAAAAATAACAAATCTGAGGGTGATTTTCCAATAGATATAAGCTTACAGAGCCAAACTGTCATATGTAAGCGAAAAAACACATTTTGTTTCCAATACAGGGTCTATGATGTCAGTTGTCTTCAAGTAACATGTATCAAGCAGCAAGAGAAGGAAGAACCAGTATACAGGAGAATTTTGAATATGCAAGTTTTCAAGTCATCTGGTAGCAGAATATATGGGATGCAATTAGTGGAAACAAATAGTAGGGAATTTAGATTGCTAATCATGTAAAAACATGACCCTTTTGATGTCTTAGGCTAGTTCAAGAGATTACAGAAATTAAAATATTGGGTCACGCAGAGAATCAGAGCTGATTGGATTAAGTGGAGCGACAAGAGCAGATGACCGAATGTTGGAAAACAACAATTGCAGGAATATTGGATCATGATGGCCTTATGTTAGAAAATGACATTTTGGATCCATTTGAATGATAGCTTATTTTTCTTGATTCACTATCAACTTACAAAACACAAAACAATAATTCATTAAAGTTGTCACATGTTTTAGGATTTATTATGTCCTAACAGACACCAGAAACAGGAAAGACGTCAGAAGATGAAAAGATTAAAGTGATAGAGAAAGGTGTAAGAGATGATTGAGTTACATTTGAATTAATGTTTGAAATCATACATATATGGTATACCCACTTTTAAATTTTGATACATTATATGGCTCCAAGTAAGTTGAACTTACTACTAGTAGCAGCTGACCAGACAACTTCATTGTTTTAGTAATACTTTATCTTCATAACATTTAATAAACTTCACATAGGTTTATATAATGGACTGTTCATGTCAGAGTTAACAGCATATCTCTAATGTGGAAAATTACTAGTAGGCATCTTCTTTGGAGATTCATGCCAACAAAAAATCAATGGTTTGGAACCTTGGGTAACATCGAATAAATAATGGCTAACAGCTGCTGTAACTGAAGAAGGCTGAGAAAAAAAAGACCTGAGAAAGCAAACTATAAACATGTGAAATATCCGCTTTCCTTTTTTGTTGTTGTTGTTGTTCCTCCTTTATTAACCTATCTAGAGATCTAGAGATAGAGGTTAGTAATGCCCACAAATCTAAACATAAGCAAAAGACAAAAGATATCAGGCGAAGAACCATGGCGTAAGTCAAACTAAACTGTGATGAGACTCTTATCAAGAATGTTCAAATTGCATAAAATCCAGGTTTCTTCATCCTGGGAAGTGATCATGCCTTTTTACAAAGACCAACTTTTCCAAGATGATTGGTAGTTTACTGAAGGTGGGACCATTTCATTTACATACTGGTTAAGTGATTGAGGACTATCATCATCAACATTATTGTAGCCTCATTCAAGTCATTTGGGGCTTTTTTTTCCTCTGCATTTGCAGAACTTCAATAACCAGTTAGCATCCTGGAAGCAACCTTCTGAGCGACCCACCAGTACAAGGAAGATCTCACATTAGTCTCTAATAGGCTGACAAGGCTAAAGCAGTAATCCAGTACCTCCATGTTGGACCTTTATGTACCTGTGAGAGATCTTGATCATCACCATCCCATTTCTCAATGGCCTGCTGCAAGTATTTAATAGCAGCTGGGTAGAACTTTCTTCTCAACATTACTGCACCAAGCTCAAAATACTCAGTGGCACTTGCATCACCACTTCGAACTTGTTCCTAAATGGCAAAAAGAAAGACAAGAATTAGCTTGACTGGCACCATCATAATAGCCTTGTCTGCTTATTCTCATCTTGCTAATTATTCCAAGTTTAAAAGAGTCCATGCAGTCTAAGTGAACAAAAAGAGAATTGCCCAGTAACATTCAAACAACTGAATTAGAAATGACATCATACTGTCAAAGTCAACATCGAAAATTGCAGAAGCAACTATGAAAGCAATCCTGTGAAACTTGACAGAGATGCCATACCCTATAAAAATTAAACTAATGTCTTGTTGAAGTTCAAAATTGGGACAATTTACCACACAAAATCAGCATAAAAATTGCTATATTTTATTGTTCACGGTAAAAAAAGAAAGGATGAAGAATTTGAGTCATACCGCTTTTCAAGTAGTTGAACAAGTGAATGCATAAAACGATATACCAAAGCATTCTACACAACTTCAATTCAGAATTGAAATACTGTGAAACAGGAAGCAATTGGAAGTATGATTCTTGAAGCCATGCATCCCAGAATTATCTCCTATTGGTACCCTACAGCACAAATCACATAATGTAGAGACCAAGAAATCCCAAATATCTAATGTGGAAACCAGTTGACGGAATGCACCTTACAATGTGGAGATAATACAAATAATGTTTCACCACTAAAAAATAAAATTGTAGGGAGGTTCAAATATTGAACATGGAAAGAAGAACAACCAAGATTTAGTTAATGTGGCTAGAACTATCAAAAGCACCACCTTGAGAACTAAATTTGGCAATAGATCAGAAGAAGTACAATAAAAATTTGGAATGGTCTTTTCAAACTATCAAGTTTTAGAAAAAACAAATGAACATTCTTAGATTAAAGTTAAAGGTCTCTGAACCTTCATTCCTTCGTTCCTAGACAAAAGCCTTTGAGAAAAAAAGAAAGAAATTACTCAACATACCCCAGAAAATTTCCCTTCATTCCATGACACAACATTTGATTTCATTCAAGAAATTGTTTTATTCCTGGGAAAATAATTGATCAGCATTTTGAAAGTTATTTGAACCAAACAGAGAGGAACAAAATCAAAAAGCTCTCACCTGTAATTCTTTAGCAGAGAGGTCAAGCTCTCTACGAACGAGTACTTGTCTAATGACAAAAAAGGTTCCAACTCCAAGCAAGCCTAACAATATAAGAAGGTAAAATAGCTGAATTCCCAATTCGAACAGCTCTCCAGTTTCATAAATCATATTTGCTCTCACTACTTCACTTGAATGGGCTACTTGAGCAGAATTCAACCATGCTATCAATCCACATAAAAAAGAAGGTAATCTAGATACTGTCTTATTTCCAATGACGGCATCTTGATCGCTTAGCAAATTCCACATGTACTCTGCAACAAGGCAATGAGATATAGAAAGTTATACATGGGCAGATAGGCTATAGAACAAAATAAACGGATGAGTAAGTTCAAGATGATTCTACCACAAGGCAATGAGATTAGCAAGTTATATATAGGTTATAGAACAAAAATAAAAGGATGAGTAAGTTAGAGATGATTCTACCACAAGGCAATGAGGTTAGAAACTTCCACATGCAATCTACAACAACATAATATTATTGACAGCATCATTCTTGGCATGGAAAACACTAAAACTGTATTCTAAATGAAAGTAGGTTAATTGGCATCCCATATTGGAAACACTAGGAAATAAACTATTATGTTTGAGCAATCAAAAGAACTGAAATTCTAACATTAGTCTGGAAATGAACCACGTGATGCATGACTGGAGTATCACCAGACTTTCAGTTACAAAGCCCTGAGCAGGACCTTATTCGGCCTTTGGTCAGGCATATCAAGGCCAATCCTGGAGCAAAGAAATAGTTATGTACAAGGACCAGGACCAGCATCTACACAAATGCAATAATATATATATATATATTAATTTAAATCAATTTACTTTTCAAGAAGTCATTACTTTAAACATAAAGCTGTCATTATATAAATATATATATATAATAATTTTGGCATCATCAGGCCATACCAGGTAGCCTATGCCGAGGCCTGGGATAAAAATAGCTAGGCATTTACATGACAAGCCCATGCTCACTCCAAAATCATGTTATGCTCACCATGCAGAGTCCATTACACAACCACTGTCACTTTTATCAGCAGGCATGAGGGATGCAAGGATTGAAAGAGTAAGGGAATTTTGTTGGAAATGAAGTAGCTGATTTTGCAGAAGAATCTCATGTTTTTTACTGTACTTGAGATAGAATTTGCACAAAATATTTGTCTCAAAAAGACAAGAAATTGTGATTTCTTCTTATCACACAAGACAAAATGTAATATAGGGTTTGAAGAACTCAGTTAATTTTAAGTTGGACCCAGCAACAATTTATTTTCTTTTCTCAAACTTCAAAAATTGCAGAGGATAATCAAAAGAAGCTAAGAAAAATACGAAAGTCACACAAAAATCAAATAGGAGAAAATTAATTCTGCTTTATCATTAGTGAAAAACAAAATCATTTGGTAGAACTAATTTGTTGTTTCCATAAGACCTATATGATATTTTCAGAGTTGATACAGCTGCCTTCTAAGCATTTACTACAAGTATTTCAGATACTTCCCAGTAGCTATGCAGCCATCAATGGTAGTGAATCTAGATAGAAATGTATTGCCAATGAAATGTATTAAACTTTGAGAAAACAGCATTACCTTCCCCAATTTTGGCTATTAAGAACTTCATCTTCAGTTTTGCTTCAAATATCTGCCTTCCTCCTCAACAAAGAATAGAAATAAATCATCATCAACATCCATTTTCACAGAAGTGAAGGTGAGTAGACGTTCAATTGCTATATTACCAAAAGGAAAAGGAAAAGGAAAAATATGCATGTTCAAATAATTTTAATTTTTCATGATCAATGGCTCTTGCTAATCCTTGTTCATATTAAAAAACTCAGGCAAATGATTGAATAATTGGAATATGCTAATAAAAGTAACTGTTAAGCTCCAGTCAGGTTCAAGAGGGTGCATATCAAAGGAGATCACAACTACTAAAATATGCCTCTTGGAATGATAGTTTTTAACCACCACCGCACTGCAGAAATTTCTACGCCCTACAGTCCCATCCTATCCCTGCAATTAGTACATGCCACTCAACCAGTTCCTACAAGTTACAATTTGGATAGGCCACTTCCAAAGAATGTTTTTAAGTTTGATGTCCAAATTGCCAGAACTAGTGTTGTCACTTGGATGGTGATAGTTTTTGAGTCATGGAAAGTTCATATAATTTTCTACTTATAAAATGGCCATGATTGGAACATGCACCAGTACTATCTGGTGAAATGTTACTACAGTTCACCCATCAATGCCCTGGACAGAGATACCACTATGCAAACAAGGGCAATTAAAAAACTCAAAAATAGGTATGGATATCTCCTTCCAATGCATGTGATGTCAATGTAAGAAGAAATAGTTGTCCTTACATTTCATTAAAGATTTTATGAAAGAAAGTGCAGAACAACTAGCAAGTCCCTACATGATGCATGGCAGACATGCCTGGAATCTGGATAATGCCCAAATGCAGAACAAATAGCAAGTCCCCTACATGATGCATGGCAGACATGCCTGGAATCTGGATAATGCCCAACCTGATGCATGTCACATCATATCCGTTCATATTATATAAAATCAGGAGTCAGGACAACCACACAAAAAGCCTATTTCATTATTTACATTTTACACCCCATAATGGCCTGTGGCAGTTCTTGATCATCAAGTTTTCAGCCCCACAATTGAAAAATGAGTTTCTTATCTAAAAAATTCATTCAGGACAAAGTATCACCAACAGAAGGTAATGAAGCCAATGTGCCTATGACTAAGTCGTGTGTTTTGAACATTCAAATGAGGTTGATGTCGAATTCCTAAAAATCCTAAAAACAAACAATTTAATCATGTTCTGTGCACATCCTTATCAACTGGCATTTTCAGGCTGTTCCACATCAAAGAGTGCATCATCTATACAACAGTGTAGACGGCAAGCACAAAGTCTGATTATTTATAATATTAATGTCAAAAAAATGAACAATTTGCATTGTAACTAGTTGATCATGCATTGATGTTTGTTTCACTGTGTAAATGGGCGCATGTGCATATGTTCATTCCAAGGGGTGCAAGTCCAACATGGTAGCCTTGATGTTGTCCATATCAATGAATCTAAAGAATGGCCAGGTTTTGCAAAATATATTTGTAAATATATATATATATATATATATTTGCTAAGCATTTATCTACCATAGAAAGATTCTATATAGTTATATATTGTAGAATTTCTGAGATTTGATTCTCAGAAATTAAGGAAAAATTTCCTCTTGTAATTTGCTGAGTTGTATAGGCTGTAAATAGATGATTCAATTAGTTGATTCCCTGATTTCCTAGGATTTAGTTTCCTTTTCTATTTTGGCTAATTGTAGGAGGAGTATTAGCTGTATTTCCTAGATTAGTGGACTAATTTTCTGACTCTTAGTCCTATATATACTGCTGTACATACGTTTGGAAACATAATTCTTCATCTACTTCCTCTAGAAATCTTCATGGTATGAGAGCAATTCTGAGATCCATCCCCTCACATAACAAATACGGTATGGCCACAAAAAACCATAGCTCTTCATCCGAAGTTACCTCCAATCTCGAAACAGCAATGACAGGCTCCAATGGAAGAACCAAGAACAGCACTCTGCCCATCACCAGTCACAAACTAAATGAGCAAAATTACCTTCAGTGGTCTCAATCCATCATGATGTTCGTATGTGGGAAGATGAAAGATGATTATCTCACCGGAGTTGCAGCAGCTCCCAACAAAGATGATACCAAATACAGAACATGGAAATCTGAGAACAATATGGTGATTTCATGGTTGATAAACTCCATGATGAACGAAATTGGAGAGAACTTCCTTCTATACGAAACTGCCAAAGATATATGGGAGCTGCCTGAGAAACTTATTCCAGTTCAGAGAATACGTCCGAACTATTTGAGGCCGAAAGCATCCTTCATGATCTTCGTCAAGGTCAGTCTTCAGTTACCCAATACTTTAATTCTCTCACTTGGTATTGGCAAAAGCCAGACCTCTTTGCGGTTCATGAATGGAAGTGTCCTGAAGATGGAGCCTTGTACAAACAGTGTCGAAAAGAAGCAGGTCTTCAAATTTTTGATGGGGCTTGACAAAGATCTCAATGAAGTGCGGGGCAGAGTGCTAGGAACAAAGCCCTTACCAAGCATCCGTGAAGCCTTCTCCAAAGTCAGTCGAGAGGAGTCAGAAAAAGGTAATCTGCCATTCCATCAACCGGAGAAGAGTCTGCCCTTGCTGTTCGAGGACACCAGCAATCTCAGAATGATGACAACCGGCCCCGAAGAGGAAGACCTTGGTGTGAGTCATGTGACCATTGCCATAGAACCGATCATACCAAGGAAACATGTTGGGAAATTCATGGCAAGCCAGCTGATTGGAAGCCATCCTCCGCACGTCACACCAACAAAGAAAGTCGTGGAAATACTGTCTCCACAACCAATGGACATGCTTCAACCGAATCTGCCCTGTTTAGCAAAGATTTGGACAATCCTTGCCAACTCCAACATCATCTGCAACTTTGGCTCAATCATGTAACACTTTCTAAGCTCTTACTGTTAAGCAAGTTAAGAGACCATGGATTGTTGATTCAAGTGCTTCAGATCACATGAGGGGTGATGCCCCTCTTCTTATGAATCTCGAAACATGCCAAGAAGGACATACTGTTAGAATTGCCGATGGATCTGTATCCAAAGTAACAGGGATTGGTTCAGCCAAAATTTCGAATTCCCCTATTCTTAATTTTGTCCTTCTTGTTCCGACCCTTGATTGTGACCTCTTATCAATTACTAAACTCAACCATGATGAAAAGTGTGTGGCTAAATTTGTTGATAACCTATGTGAATTTCAGGACTTAGATTTGGGGAAGACAATTGGCAGTGCTAGAGAGTGCTCGGGACTCTTATCTCCTCAAAGGTGAAGACTTTCCAAAAAGACGAGTCCTCCAAGCTGTGTTAGAATAAAGATTTGTTAAATTCTAAGTCCACTAATGATGGTAAAATCATGTTATCACTATCACCGAGGTCATCCCAATTTCTTGTATTTGGAAAAACTTTCCCCTCATTATTCAGAAATAAAAATTCAAAGCCTTTTTCAATGTGAAGTGTGTCAAATTTCAAAGCATGTTAGACATTCATATCCCAATCTTCCATATAAAAATCATGTCCTTTCTCACTGATTCACTCTGACATTTGGAATCCTTCTCGAATCAAAAACATAACAGGGACACGCTGGTTCATTTCATTTGTAGATGATCATACTCGAATCACTTGGTTATTTCTCATGAAAAAAAAACCTAAAGTCAGATCTTTAAAAATTTCAATGCCATGATTCAAACCCAATTTCAAACAAAAATCCACATATTGAAAACTGACAATGCGAGGGAATACTTTGCTTCAATTCTTGGTGATTATTTGTCAAGTTATGGGATTAATCAAAAGCTCTTGAGTTGACACACCTCAACAAAACGGGGTGGCCGAGAGGAAAAATAAACATCTTCTCGAGGTAAATAGATCTCTTATGTTCACAACTTATGTCCCTAAACAGTTTTGGGGGGGAGCTGTCCTTACTGCAACCTATCTTATCAATAGGATGCCATCTCGTGTCCTAAATTTTAAAACACCTGTCAATACTCTTCTTGAGTCATACCCACATTCCAGAATTGTGTCTAACATTTCCTTAAAAGTATTTGGATGTTCTGCTTATCTCCATGTGTATCATAGAGATAAACTTGAACCCAAAGCCATCAAATGCATCTTCTTAGGGTATTCACCAAACCAAAAAGGATACAAATGTTTTCTCCTGTCACAAGACGGTTCTATAATACAATGGATGTCCCCTTTCTTGAACAATATTTATATTATCCCAAACCTACCATTCAGGGGGCGACCGTAGGTAATGAATACCAACTTTGGGATATCATTTCCACTCAATCACCCTCTTCACCTGAACCTTTAGTGATTCCAACAAATTCTGTCTCAAACCCAATCCCTCAAATTCCTTAAAGTGAGTCAGTGTCTCAAACAGAACCTCAAATTCCCAACACCGTTGAACCCTCAACTCATTTGCCAACAGGTTCTAAAAATTTCCATGTTCCAAACAGTGATCTTTGTGTCTTTTCTAGGAGGAGAACTAAAGAGGAAACGAAGAACCAAGAATATCTTGAGCCAGTCCAGAAGTCCAACTTGAGTACAAGCCACCCTGACAGTTCTCAAGGTAACATCTTTGAACCTCCCATTACTGAATTGCCTCCTGATGATTGGCCAATTGCTCTGAGAAAAGGTATAAGATCATGTACAAAACACCCCATCTACAACTTCATTTCCTACAAAAGTCTCTCACCAAGTTTTAAGGCCTTTATCAACCGTCTTGATCAGATACAGGTGCCCAACTCCGTTCATAAAGCTATTCAAGTACCTGAATGGAAGAAAGCCATTCTTGAAGAACTCAGTGCTTTAGAAGAAAAACAAGACCTGGGAGATCACAGAACTGCCACCAGGAAAATGAGTTGTTGGGTGTAAGTAGACCTTTACTGTTAAACACAAGGCAGATGGAAGTGTGGAAAGATTCAAGGCTCATCTTGTGGCTAAGGGATTCACTCAAGCATACGGGATTGACTATTAGAAAATGTTTGCACCTGTAGCAAAGTTCAACACTGTTCGTGTCCTCCTCTCTTTGGCATCTAACCTAGATTGGCCTCTTTACCAATTAGATGTCAAAAATGCATTCCTCAACGGTGATCTAGAAGAAGAAGTCTATATGGACATTCCTCCTGGAATTGAATCTCCTGCTACAACCAACAAAGTCTGCAGACTAAGGAAATCCTTATATAGGTTGAAACGGTCTCCTCGTGCATGGTTCGACAGGTTTTCTAAAGTTCTAAAGAGATATGGGTACAATCAGTGTCAAGCGGATCACACGCTCTTCGTCAAGCATTTCCCCACTGGTAAAATAGTTATCCTAATTGTGTACGTGGATGATATTGTTTTGATAGGGGATTCTACAGCAGAGATGAATAAACTCAAGGAACTCCTAGCCAAGGAATTTGAAATAAAAGATCTAGAAAATCTAAAATATTTCTTAGGAATAGAAGTGACCCGGGCAAGGAAAGGCATCTCTGTGTCTCAAAGGAAATATGTACTTGATCTTCTCAAGGAAACTGGAATGATGGGGTGTAAACCGGCTGAAACTCCCATGGACTCTGCAGTAAAGCTTGGGATCAAAGAGGACATTGCACCTGTGGACAAAGGCCGTTATTAGAGACTAGTGGGAAAACTCATTTATCTATCCCACACTAGACCAGATATTGATTTTTTAGTGAGTGTTGTAAGCCAATTCATGAACAACCCCACTAAAGAACACATGGAGGCGGTCTATCACATACTCAGATATCTCAAGATGACACCGGAAAAAGGATTGTATTTCAGTAAGAATTCCAACAGGAAAATTGAAGTTTTTGCTGATGCTGTCTGGGCAGGCTCTATAGTGGATCTTAAGTCTACCACTGGATACTGTACATTCGTGTGGGGGGAATCTTGTAACTTGGCAAAGTAAGAAACAGTCAGTAGTCGGTCAAAGTAGTGCAGAAGTTGAATTTAGAGCTATGGCTCATGGGATTTATTAAGGAAGGTGGTTAAGAAGAATACTCAATAAACTGGACATTACAACCCCTAAACCCATTAGCATATATTGTGACAATCAAGCTGTTATAAGAATTGCCAGAAACACAGTTCACCATGACTGAACCAAACATGTGGAAATTGATTGGTATTTCATCAAAGAAAAGTTAGACGGCAAAGTTGTGGATCTTTTACATACATTGATTCGCCACCAAATTGCAAATGTCCTCACCAAAGCATTACCTTGAGCCACCTTTGAAGAACTAAGTTGCAAGTTGGGAATGATTAATATATATCATCCAACTTGAGGTGGGGTGTAGAATTTCTAAGATTTAATTCTCAGAAATTAAGGAAAAATTTCCTCTTGTAATTTGCTAAGTTGTATAGGCTGTAAATAGGTGATTCAATTAGTTGATTCCCTGATTTCCTAAGATTTAGTTTCATTTTCTATTTTGGCTAATTGTAGGAGGAATATTAGTTGTATTTCCTAGATTAGTGGACTAATTTTCTGATTCCTAGTCCTATATATATTGTTGTACATACGTTTGGAAATATAAGAGAAAACCTTCAATTTCTCTTCTAATTCTTCATCTACTTCCTCTAGAAATCTTCATTGATGGTGTTGATCAAGAGTTCAATTCTCCAAGAATTATTAGATGAGTTATAACATATATTGATGTGTGCATAATGCAATGTGCTTATATGTAATAATATTAATAAAATAAACACTTGCTTGGTGAGTATAGTTAGAAAACCAAAAAAGAAAACTTTAGATGCTATAAATCCTCTTATTTAAGGTCTATTTTATTAATATTCTAATGGAGTATCTAAATGGGCTTTAATTATATGACGTACTTCTTGATCAATCTCAAAATTGTCTAGAAAAAAATACCAATGACATAAAATATAATTGAAGAAATACCTATAAATAAAGGAACATTGAATATGATACAAATTCCAAAGATGAACTATCTGCATAAGAATACATCTATTTGCAAAACTCAACCATTCTGAGTCTCAATATGTACCACATAAAGGAGTTGCTTTATATTGGATTATTTCTTCTGCGTTAGATATATGTCTTGTATTCTGCAAGGCTCACTAGGCCTGTACATGGGTTACATATTATAGAATGCATATTGTGCAGGGTTATAAATATTTGTATTCTCTAGGGTTAGAGAGACAGTGGAATAGACACAGAGGTGAGAGGTAGGTAGGCTATTGTCTTTGAGAGGAAAGGTATAATTGCTTCCCTACATAGTGAATTATTCTTTCTCTAGTAGAGTAGGGTTGCAAAGCCGAACCACGTTAATTCAGTGTATTCTCTGTGTGATTGATTTTATGCTTGTATGTGTTTTCAAATGTTCCTAACAAGTGAGATCAAAGCTTTGGTTTGTGGGATTTCAGAGCATTGAAATCTAGTGATCTTGAGAACGAGAGTGCAAGCATCTAATCAAGGGGGCCACGCAATCAGGTGTGATCTAGTAGTTGTGATAGAATGGTTGGATCCAATCAAAGGTGCAGATCTGTGTTGGACAACTAAAATCGAATTAACGTGGACAAATCTGTGCAAGGCAGAAAAACGGTGTTGCAGTTGGATAGTTGTGACCACAAGGCAACAAAGTGCTGATTTTTTTTCCTTGGATGACTGTGATTGCAACAGGCACTAATCAAAGGTCTTTGGAAGATCAGATGGCAATCAATTATGCGTGGATCTGCGTTGGATCTTGATTGGAGGACTTCTAGCCGAAGACTGATCGGACGGCGTGGGAAGGCAGCAAACAAGGACCTGATTGGACAGGGGCGACATTGATTGGACAGCAACTATGGAGCAAGGACGTTGATCGAACAATTTCAGCGTGCCATGCGGGAAGTGCATCTGCGGTGTCGTGCAGTCAACGACGCCAGAGATAGGGTCTTCAGAGACAAGCAATCGGTTAGTGGGAGACAATCGATTGTCAGTAACAAGTGAACAGAGAGGGCGTGTTGGTTTTTTTTTTTTTTTTCCCTTCCTTTCTTTCTCTGTCGGAATTAGGGAGTCGTTGGCGTCGGAAAAGAAGAAGACATAGTGGTGGCAACGACATTTTTTTTGTGTTTGTAGGTGACCGGATCTGAGATCCTATGTGGAGAACGTAGCGCCATCATCGGAATAGAGTTGGCGACAATCTGGTAGGTGTAGATCGATTGATGATCAATTAGTTGTCAGTGGCTGATAAACTCATATTTTATCATGTTTTAAAACCTAAATTCACATGTTTTGGATCCTTAATTGACATGATTTTTTTGGTTTATTATCACATCTGAGTAAATATTACACTTAATGGAGTTAATTTGTATTTCAAGCATCAAAACATGTCAAAAAGGAGCTAAAAAGTACAATAAGCGTCAATTTGAGGCCATTTTTTAGTATGGATTGAGACTGAATCATGAAAAGTGGTAAACATAGAAGTTTCAGCCCTTTAAGTTATCTATCCAACAAATCAAGAATCACAGGATTTGGATATCAGACATGAAAGTTATGGCCAAAACATTGCAATTGTCTCAAACTTCAAACCCGATGAATATGACAAAGGCGTCACTTGTAGTCAATTTTCAGAATATATGAAGACTGATTTGGAAGAAGTGTTCAACATAAAAGTTATAGCTCTTCCAATTATCTTTCCAACGCTTCAAGAATCATTGATATCGTATGAGAAATATATAGCCAAAATAGTGTACGCTGCTCCTGGACTCCATGGACAGAGATTAAATGCCGCGGCATTTGATTTGCCATGGCATTCAAATCAAATGCCGCGGCGCTCAAGTGCAAAAGCTTGATATTTTAAGTATTTTGCGTATTTTATGTGCAAAACCACTTGGGAAATCTGTATGGAGGTGCAACAAACCCTCAATTAGGTTATTTAAAGAGTTTTTAACACAGAAACAATGGACTTTTGCGAGGAGGTAATGGAGAGAACTTTTGGCAAGGAGACGGCTGTAGATAGAGGAAGAGGGCAGAGAGGCTACCTAGAGATAGGATTTTGTGTTCTTTTTCTAGCTCTTTTCTTTTGGAATTATGATTAAGACAATGTTTAGGGTTTCTTTTGATTTTATATTAAACTAAATACTTTGTTCTAGAGGCAAGATGTAACTAGTTTATGAATGTTTAGTTTTATCCATTTTAATTCAATTCTTTGTTTATTCATTATCTGAGTGTTTCATCTGATCTTACTGCTTGTGAAAGTATACGCACCCTTTTAACATGATTTGTGATTCAATTTGAGGCTAAGAAGCGATAATTGAAATAAACGATGATTAAACACCATAAAGATGTCATGATGATAGAGATATTCATGAGGCTTATGTAACACTGTAAATTTCTTAATCTTAATGTATCTTGGTTAGTTCAGAATTTTCACAGAGATGTAGGAAATTTGCTAACTGAAATAGGTTGTTATGACTTGAGAAAGAATAATAATTACAAAAAAGAAATTCGTTATGAACATAGAAATAAGCATTGATTGATTAAATTGGATCAAAACTAAATCGGTTCAAACCAATGAAATCAGAACCCCTAGATGCCTTAACCATTGATTTTTTGCCTATTCACATCTCACAATCTTGTTAGAATCCAATACACTTAAATTTATTTTCTTTTCCATCTTTTCACTATAGTTTGATCCTTAGAACAAAATTCAAGAGTTAGAATATTTTGTTATTTGGTGACTTAGTCCTTGTGAGAACGATCTCTTACTCACTCTTTATTACTTGTTGACGATACATACACTTGCGTTAAGGAAAATCCGCAACAGTGGTACAACAGGCAATGGTGGCAAGCGGCTAGGGTATCGTGTGGAAGGTGACACACAAAGCATTGGTCTGTTGCGATAGACAAAATAGTCAGAAGATTGGACAGGTACATTTTGTTGGCTCATATCTCGTTATCCAGAGATTGGATTTTAGTGATTCATGTGTTATGTTTTAGGTTTTGGAACGCTGTGAATCACCTGGTCAATTCAGATTTGACAAATTTTGCTTGTTATTGAGTATTTTGTGCAAGACAGTGTATTTTGAAGTTAGAGATGATAGATATTTCAACTTCAAACAGGACAACAACACAAAGCAACTCAGGTCAAACGACAATTCAAACTAATCTGAAGGTGGCATTCGTCGTTGAACCTTTCAATGGGCAAAATAATTTCACCTTGTAGCAGCAACGAGCGAAGAATATCTTGACTTGTGAGGGGCTAGTGAAGGCTCTCGAGAAAAAGTCTGAGAAACTGGCTGATGATGCATGACAAGACATGAGGGATCTGGCAACGAGTACATCCCAAATGTATTTTGCGGATAACACACTTCGAGAAGTCATTAATTTGACGAATCCAAAGGAAGTGTAGACAAAGTTGGAAAGCAGGGACAAGTCCAAGTCATTAACGAACAGGCTATATTTGAATAAGCTTCTATATAGTCTTCAGTTGGAAGAAAGTGAAAATTTTGAGCGACACTTGAATGAGTTCAATAGAATATTGATAGAATTAGCTGCTTTGGAAGTGAAAACTGATGAGAAGGATAAGACATTTGTCTCCAGAATTGAGGAGGAAGATAAAGCATTACTTCTATTAGCATCATTACGTGATTCTTATGATAATATTGTGATGACATTGTTGTTCAAAAAGGATACACTAAAGATGAATGATGTTATTACTTTATTGTTGATACATGAGACCCGAAGGAAAAACAACAATGGTGGATCATCAGGCAATGAGAGTGCTTTGGCAATGATAGGTGATCGTTATAACAGAGGAAGATCTATTAAGAGGAAGAACAGTTCTTAGAGAAGCAAGAGTAAATCCAAGTCAAAGGGCGACTTCGATTGTTGGAGGTGTGGAAAATATGACCATTTCAAGAAGAACTGTCTTGAGAGTTAAGAGAAAAAGGAGAAAGAGAAAGGAAAGCAGAAGATGAAGGAATCATCTGATAAGACTGCAATTGTTGAAAACAATGATGTCTTGCTTACGACAGAAGTAGGTATGGATGGTCCTGATTGGATTTTAGATTCTGGTTGTTCTTTTCACATGTGTACAATTAGAAAGCAGTTCAATACATATAAGGAGTGCGATGGTGTACTGTGCGGATGGTAAATAAAACGAAAAGCAAGGTTGTTGGTGTTAGGACAGTACGAATTCGGATGTGTGATGGTGTTGTTCATACGTTGGTTGATGTAAAGCATCTTCTAGATTTGAGAATGAACTTGATTTCATTAGGAACGTTGGACTCTAGAGGTTACAAGATGTCTATTAGAGGTGGAGCTCTTAAGGTGAGCAGAGGGCCTATGGTTGTTATGAAGAGTCAGATGATTGGGAACTTGTACAAATTGATAAGGAGTCTGAAAATAGGTGGAGATCCTATAAGATCCTAAGTTGTGGGTACAGGTAGAGTACAAACAGTCAAGTCTGTGGAAAGTCAAATGATCAAGTCTGTAGAGGATTTTAAGAAGAAATGGATAACATTTGCTTCGATTGTTCATGATAATCTCTCTGGTAGAGATCGTATTGCAACGGTGAGAGTCGAGTCGTACAGTGGTGGTGAGATGTATGTGGCACGCAAGAGAGTTTGCTGACACTAATTCTTCAAGTTGGTTGGATGCTGCAGAATTCAAGCCAAAGTGGAGATTTATTAAGTATATGTTTTGTATTCTCCAAGGCCCACTAGGCCTGCACATGAGTTATACATATTGGGGAATGCGTATTGTACAGCATTATAAATATTTGTATTCTCTAGGGTTAGAGAGACAATGGGACAGACACGTAAGTGAGAGGTAGGTTGCTGTCTTTGAGAGAAAGGGTGTAATTGCTTCCCTACATAGTGAATTAGTCTCTTATCTGGTGGAGTAGGTTGCAAAGTCGGACCAGGTTAATTCAGTATATTCTCTGTATGATTGATTTTATGCTTGTGTGTTTTTTTCAGATATTCCTAACATCCTGCAATTGATATATTTTTTCTAACAATTATATCTGAAAAGATAAACATAATTCTGCGATTGATATATTTTTCCTAACAATTATATCTGAAAAGATAAACATAATTCATCCACACAGTGACAACCGTCCTGAAAGAAATCATAAATTCAAATTTTCAACATATTGCTCTGAATGCAAGAAGCTCGGCTTAGACAAAAGACTGTAAATTTGGATGCACCTTCATCCAGCAATGACAAGCGCGGAAATCTAGATTCAAAATGCATAAAAATTGCGACACGACAGTACCTCGGATGATCGAAACAAGAGGCAAAAAGTGACACTCCGAATCGTCTTACCATCGAAGTCGGCTATCAGAAAAGGTAGAAACAAAAAGAAAAAGACGTACCTGATCGCTAATGGAGAAATCCAGTCCGTCCATTCCTCTGATGAAAGCAATTTCGCATCCCAGCTTTTCTCTTTCCACTCCTTCTGCAATCAAAGAAGAAGAAGAAGAAGAAACAGAGGAATAGAATCTTCGAGATCCTACTTCGAATGTTCCCTGATGCGGGTGTGGTGTTTTCAGGGGAAAGAGTTTGGGGAAGAAGCTTTCCATGCAGTGAGGAGGAGAAGAACGAAAAGACGGAGAAGAAGAAGAAAATAGAAGGTTCGAGAGAGATCGATCAGGTGTGGATGGGAAATGGCAGAGAAACGCCATGTCAATTTGCGAGAGAGAGTTTCCTCTTCTTCAGCAGTTATGCTAGCTTTATCTGCGGCTTTTTACCGCGCAAACAAGCAGGGAGAGGGAGAGCTGCTCCTTGTCAATCTGGACCTCATCTTTTTTCAGTAGTTTGATACACCGAGACGTTGGAATAGTTCAAACGCGAAACTTGGCATGAGCATTTGATAAAATAAAGGGACGCGATTTTGGCACAGCATCCCGCTACACCCAGAGCTTATTCTGAAAAAGGGGCATTTTATATTATATTATCAAATTTTTAACCGTTTATTGACTATTTCTTTTGAATCAAAGTTATCATAAAAAAATTTGCAGCCATTGGTTTTCTATGCTACCCAATTATTAGGTTGCTATTTTTCTTAATATGTGTTTGGAAAGTGGTAGATGCAGGAAATATAAATAATAATAAAAAATATATTTATAATAATAGATAAAGTAAGAATTGAGTGAAACAAAAAAATGAAGAAAGTAAATTTCAAGTTAATTTATAATTTATATTTAAGTTACATTTATGTACTTTTTTTGGGCTAAATGCACTCTTTAGAATTAGTTGTTCAAGAATTTCTTTGAAAATAAAAAGAAATGAAAGTAATTAAAAAATAGAACGTAAAAAGTGACTAAACATTATATATTCAAATAGAGTAGATATTTTGCAATAAATTTAGTTTTTATGATAATATATATCTTCCTATTATAAAATAAATTTAATATATTTTTAAGAATTCTAACCTTTTGATATTAGAATTTATCTTTTCCACATAAAAAGTTACTATTGTTTTCCTTATTAGCATATTCTTCATCTCCATTTCATTTACAAAACTTTATCTTTATTTTGTTATTTTATTATGTTCGCTCTACTCATGTCATTCTTTTGCCGTAGCCAGTAGTGCTGCGCATGGTCCTGCAAGGAATCAAATTTGGTTCCGCATGGCTTCAGCGATTGATGCTAATCACGACTGAACGTGTATAAAAGCATCATTCTCCGGCAGCATGCTGCCACGTGGCTGAATTGGAAAGGCACGGGTGTGATGAATGGGATTGGGACTCGGACACTCGGTGCTTAAAAGCTATCTGATTCAATCACCTTCAATGGATTTATGGTTACAAACTCTTCTGAATCACTCTGATGGGATTTTTAATTAACTTAACTGCGCATCTGGAGTGAAGGGTGCAACAAGCTTTATTCATGGCTCATGTCTTGATTATGGTAAGGAGGAGGGACATGAGAGTGATTGTAAAAGAACCTTTTCCTTCTAACGTAGAGGAGAAATTATTGGCCTTAGGTAATTTTGCCTTTGTGAGTGTGAGGAAGCTAAGTGCTGAGTGTGGTGAAAAAGTTTTGGTAGTCTGCAATTGGCATTTCAAATGGTATGCATCAGCATATTGCAGTCGAAAAGAGAAGGCTGTCGGTAAAATAAGAATGGTCTAAAGGGTTTTTTGGAATCTTATATGATGGAATGGTAGAAAAACTTTGGCAATGTGGTCGAATATATTTAATTTTAATGGTTGTATGATGTACATGGGAATATGTGGTGAATGGTCTCTAAGTTAATTCCTTGATAAATTATTGTAGTGCTCAAAGATAACAATGGGTAGGGGTGCAACTTGAGCCGGGTTCAACTTAAACCCGGCCCGCCAAACCCAAATTCTGCCAATGCTAAAACTCAACTTTGCTCAACATAAACCCGAAAAGCCCCGGGTTCAACCCAAACCCAATTTCAAGGAGTATAAAAAAAAAGAAGGAGAAGTATGGATGCCAACATCATCTTGGTCCCATGGAGCATTTAATATTGTTTGTTGCAGAATAAAAATAAAATAAAATAATGGAGTGAAGAAAAACACAACCTAATTCATATCTTCCATCTTGTTGATGTGCTTCTCCACTCTCCGTGCACAACCAACACATAGGCACTTTGAAGACTACCGTCTAAGCACAATCCATGTCATCAAAGGTCTAAGTGTAAGAATTATATATGTTAGAGAGAAATTTTAAAATATATATAATCAAAAATTTAGAGTGTATGCCGTTTGGGTTGGTCATCCAAATCTTCTAATGAAAACAAGTTTTCAGTTCTCTTTATATAGAGATATAAGAGATTAAAAAAATTCCGAATGTGTGAAAGAATATAAAAAAATGCTAAATTTTTTTTTGGATGCAGGTGATATTAGTCATAAAATAAATAAAAATAACATAAATTATTTTCTTTTGAGAAAAATGTATGTAATGATATGAAAATAGTAAGGCCGATAAAATTAGGTCAGTGTCAAAATTAAAATAAAAGAAAGGACAAAAATAAAGCTTTTACTCATCATTTTCACTCCATAGAGAAATCCAACTTCTCAAGAGTGCAGTCAAGCTTGAGGTGTTATTATGTTTTAGGAGAGTGCCCAACTTGATCATGAAACTATGAAGCAATGTGAGCTTCATGTGTTGTCAGCCATGTTCATGTTCATGTTGCCTTCATGGATTAAACTCATAAATTTAACCTTGACTAGAAGATGGAGTGGGTGGTCATGATTTGGATAATGGTTATTACTATTGTGATTGTTACTTCCTTTTGGTCATCTATTGTTATTATTTTTCTTACATGTGAAATTTGTTGCACTAATAATGATATTATTGCTTGCTTCTTCTCAACAAAAAACTATTATAGTCATGTATATCTATATATCTATATAATTTTTATAAAAAATATACAAAAATATAGTATATATTTTGTAAAATGTATATAGTTTACTCATTGAAATGGAAGCAAAGCAAACGATGCTCTAATTCTGAAATCATGATAAATCAAAACATTACCTCTGATTTTGAAATAAAAATATGGATAAAAAGATTTATCCACGGAGAGAGAGAACATCATATTTTTATCAACCCGAGTTAT
Source organism: Pouteria campechiana (assembly GCA_036873735.1). Lineage (NCBI taxonomy): Eukaryota > Viridiplantae > Streptophyta > Magnoliopsida > Ericales > Sapotaceae > Pouteria > Pouteria campechiana. The sequence continues at coordinate 4,847 of JAYJMB010059629.1, read as the reverse complement.
AACCTGAAACTGAACTTGAGTCCAATTTTCAAAAATAGAGTTAGGGTTAGGGTTGGAGTTTTACAAATATGATTAAGTTATGGTTGAGAGAAACCCAAGTTTTATGAGCCTAAGTTGCACCAGGTGAGGAAGTGAAGAAAAGTGATGAGGGAGGTTGCAACTATGTGTGGGTGACATGCTCCTTGATGTATACTTAGGCATATTAGAGAATACATGCTCGAGATGTTTCAATGATATAAGTGGTAAAAAATTATATGCATCATAGTTGGAGATGAATGTACATGTTATTAGAATTGAAAATCATGACCATCCATATCATAGATAGCCATATGAGTATAATATTATAGTAACATTACTATTTAATTATTGTGTTCATCCCATTGGATAGTGGAAAGGATATTTGCAAGCTATAAAGGCTATGATATTCAATTTTTTGACTGTTTTCCATATGCCACTGATTTGGACATTGGATGTTAAATTAGACAGTTGTGTTAGATTGGTGAAATTCACACCGTGTGTTTTTAAGAGAATTTTAGAAGAAAAAACAGAACGATGATTTTTAGTTCACTGATGGCATTACATAGAGTTTGATGGTTGCATATGTTATTTGACAGCTTTTGATGTGTTTTGAAAAAAGCACCTTGATTTGTTTTGATTGTGTTTAATATAGATCAATGATTAATATCATATCTAAGAAGTTCAAAATGAACCCTAGAAGTAGGAAATTGGGTGTTTTTATCAAATGAATGGCATATTGTATTAAGGAATTTTTACATATATACCAACATTTTTTATAAAATAATTTAAATATATCAATAATTTCTAAATATTTATAAATATATCAATAATTTTTGACATGTAATTATAATTATACCAAATCTGTTACCAAATGTTTAAATGGACATTGATAGACTGTTAACGAAATGTACCTTAGTACACTAAGGTATGTTAATAAAGTATACATTAGTCAACTGGACTAAGCTAGGCTTTTCGAATTCTATTTAAAATGGCTAAAAACTGTATTCTCCATCAAATTCTCTTGTACTTTTCTCCCAAAAGCCCTCCACCTAAGTTTGTCATGCTCCTCCACACTTCGTTTCTTTTAATTTTTTATTTAATTATCAATCCCTATTTTTCCTCTTTTATTTCTTCATTCAATCTTCACTTTCTGCATTCATTTTCTTAATTGCGACATTTTGACAACTTTTGCAAATGAGATGCCAAGGAAAAATGAAAAAGGAAGACGAACAACAGTTACCAAAAAGCCCATATGAACATGTTAAGATGGCTTACAACAATACGCATGGACATTTGTGAAGGGCAGGAGTTTGAGTCCCGTAGAAAATGCTTCAAAGTTACTGCTAAAGAGATTAACCTTAGTTGTCATTGATTTACAGTGAAGCTCCATCCTTTCTAGCATTCTAAAAAGATGATATTTCAAGAGTAGAAGAGAGTGACTAATGCTTAAATATTTCATGGTCATTTGAATCTCTTTGTTTGTACAACCCCATGGATTTGAACATATCTTTAAACTTTATACATTCATCTTCAAAGAAATCTTTCTTATATACTTACCTCTTAACACAATTTGGTTAGGGGTATTGACAATGTTTTATTGAAAGATAATAGTTTCGCTTATTTCTCTTGTCTTCCCATTTCTAGCCTTGGATGAAGATGCTTCACTACTCTTCTTCAATTTTCCTTGGCGTCCCATTCGTAGTAGCTATCAAAATTTGATAGCTAAGAAAATGAATACAAAAAATGAAGATTAAAGGGAGAGATGGAAGAGGAAAAATAGAAAATTGAGAGATTAAATGGAAGACTAGAAAAAACAGTGTAAAAGAAGATTAGATGGAGAATTTGAGGATTCGATAATTTTAAATGGGATTCAAAAAACCTAGCTTAAGTTTAGTCAACTAATGTATAATTTGTTAGCATAGTTGACTAAGGTATACTTTTTTCATGGCCATCAATATCCGTTTGGATGTTTGGTAATAAATTTGATACAGTTGCAATTGTTCTAAAAGATCATTAGTACATTTGTAAATATTTTAAAATTATTATTATATTTATAACTATTCTATAAAATTATTAGCATATCTATAAAAATCTCTTATATTAATTAATACAATTTGGAAACTCTAGAAATTGAGATCACATTTGATGAATTTAATGGGCTTTGATAAGGCTTAGAAGAACAATAAGAAATGTTTGACGAATTGAAGTAGACATTGATAGAATTTTATTAGGCCTTGAAATATATCAAACATCATTTGAGGAACTGTAAGTAGAAATTGGTGGGCATTCATAAGGCCCAAAAATATATCAGACAACATTTGATGGATTATAAGTAGAAATTGATGGGCTTTCATAAGACCCATATGTTGAGACTAGGTGCATAGTTTTGATAGCAATAAAATTTGTAAATGACTTGAATTTAAGCTAATCGAGTTTTATTAAGATTTTTAGTGATAGAGGAGACCTACAGAGGAGTCGAGTTGGGCTATATAAGTTGTTAAGGTCATTGGAATAATGTTCTGAAGTCTTAGACCACAGAGGAGAGCCCAAGGCTGCAGAGGTTTATAGCACTCATTACCTTGTTAGATGCTCCAAGTTATGACATTTAGAGGTCTATAGAGACTCTATAGACGTCTATGGAGCTTTTTATAAAGATCGTATTCTATAGAGGTGTGGATAGAGGAGACCTGCAGAGTTTTTCAAAGGATGCAATCATCTACAAAAGAGAGAAAGAGGGCTATAGTTGCAATAATCAAAAAATTGATGTGACATTTCACAACATCTAAATTTTAAATGGTCCTCTTCAAAATGCTCAAAAGCCTTGGAACTTATAAACAAAAGTTTCATTAAAGAAGAAGAAAAAGATACTTAAGGGTCTATGAGCTAAACACGAATCAACCATAAGAAACTCAATCAAGTCTCCAAGTGTATTCACTCCAAGGCGCTCAAATGATCAAAGAGCTTAAATCTATATCAAGTTTATCTCAAGATGATTTCCAAGTATTATAATGTTATTGTTTATTATTTACATTCGAGCTTATATGTACAACTAAGCCTAGTAAGAGGCATTACATTGTATAATCATTATTTAGGTTTTTAGGTTTTCTGCTATAAGGAAGGGAATCCTTGTAGCAGTGGTATGGTATAAAAAATTTGTTGGTAACCTCAAAGAAACATTATTATAAAGTTCCTAGTAAACTCGAAGAAATCAGGTGGTGTCAGAGTTCTTGGTAATCTCTGAAAACCAAAGGATATGTAATTCCACAAGTGGATAGTGGAACCCAAGATTAGGAATACCTTAAAAAGTGGAGTATGTGTCAAAGGGGCATGAACCACTATAATCCTTGTATATTTATTACTGTTAGGTTTTACGTGCATAATTTTGATCACACCAAAACTTGCAAAAGATTTGATTTATACTAATGATGCTTCTAATAAAGGATACTTGAAATGTAGAAATATATGCTTGGATTGTAAGTGTTTTATTGGGATATCTTTTAAGTAAGCCTATACATATCTTGATATAAGTCTAAATGTTTTTAGAGAAAAGAGAAATCATCTTGATTCATATTGCTTTCAAGTTTACTTATCATTTCATAATGCCTTGGATCATATGCTAATGTGCCTCAAAGGATATCTGTTGGTCCTGTTAGGTGGCTGTACCCAAGAGTGGGGGCGAATTGGGTTTAAAAATATATGTTTAACCCTTGTTTAATCAAGTCCCACTTTTTCATACAAGTGTGCTAATCAAAATGATATAAACAATATAACAATGGAAAGCAGGAAAGTAAGACAGTTGCACAAATGATATATAGTGGTTTGGGCCCTCTCTTGGCACCTACTCCACTCTTTAAAGTTTCCCAACCTTGGATTCCACTATCCCTTGTGGAATCATACTTGGTTTTTCAAGCCAACCAAGAACTCTTACACTGGTTTCCCAAGCTCACCAGAAACTCACATAATTGGTTTTTCCAAGAGCTCACCAATAACTCTTACAATAATGATTTTCCCAAAAGCTCACTACTAACTCATACAATCATGTTTCTTAAGAGCTAACCAGTAACTCTCTAACCTTGGTTTTCGAATAAGCTAACCAAGAACTCTATAATTCAACATGTACAAAGAAATGCCTCTATCTAGGCTAAGATGTACACACAATTAAGGCACAATAAAAAAAAGATATAAAATGAAAACTTTATGGTGATTCAGACTCTTTGAAGTAGGAAATGATATGGTGTTGAAGCTTCTTGATCTTGACAACTTGTTGGAGTGAGTACACTAGGAAACTTGATAGCTTTTAAGCTCTTTAAGTTAAGTGATGGGAAGGCTTGAGATGGTGCTCTTGTTGATGCATAAGTTCTTCCCTTGTGTTGTGAAGAAGTAGGCCTTGATAGAAAGTAGGATGATGAAAGCTCTTTTGTAAGTGTAGAAGTTTAAGCTCTTGACCTTTGGGATTGCAAGATGTTTAATGAAGGTTAAAGTTCAATCACTTGCTTCTTCTTCTATTTTTCCAACACTTGAAATGTCCCTAAGCTTCTCCTTAAATAGATCTAAAAATCTTGACCATTGGAAGAAGTAGGGCATAAGTCGTGGCTTTGCAACATTTGAATTTTTGATCGTTGGACATCAACAGGTGATACCGTAGGCGGTTGGGCCATTTGGTTGTGCCCTAGGCAATATGGCAGGTAGTATGTCCAAGTGACTACAGTCGATTTTCTGCAAAAACTCCCGCACCATTCTTACTATCCATCCGCAGGCGGTTGGGCCAAGCAATTGCAGTGTCAGGTGATACGCACAGGCAGTAGGGGAACTTGGCAGGCAGTATGCTC
>JAYJMB010059618.1:0-26770 GCA_036873735.1 Pouteria campechiana | reverse complement strand
TGAAAAAGTTTTTCTAAATACAAAAATATGATTCAAATTTTATATCCATGTTTCTAAACTTATGCAAATTATATGTGGATAAATGTATTTTAATTTGTAATGAAAAATGTCAAAGTCTCAAAAAGTGACAGAATGCAAAAACACAACTGGAGGATGCCAGCTACTTGGAGCAATCACCTGCCATACCACCTGTCAACCCCCAATGGTCAAAAATTGGAATGTTGCTTTATCAAATCAACTCTAACGGCCATGATTTGAAAGATCTATTTAAGGGGGAATGGAGGGACATTTCTAGGAAGTTCAAGCATTCATTTTGAAGATCCTTTTGACATTTAATCTTTTCATTTTCAAGTAACCCAAGGCCATGAGCTAAAACCCTTTTCATACTTATACAAGAGTTTTCAAACTTCACAATATTCATCCAAGGCCTTCTTCTACAACTCAAAGGGAAGATTCTCAGCATCGAAAAGAGCTACTCAAATCACTTTTCCTAATGCTCAACAAGAAGCATGTTCAAAGTGTAATTCTCTCTTTCTTTTATTTGTATATATCTTGAGTTGTTAGAAACCCACCAAGAAGAGCAATTCAATTAATCGATTGCTAAGTTTATGTCCCCTAGAGCTAGAATCTACAAGAGTGCCATGAGTACTTGTGTAATTCCATTATAGAGGGATAGTAGAACCCAAGGCACGAAGAGGAGTGTTCTTGGAAGAGTGGAGTAGGGAAGGTTGCCCAAACCACTATAAAAATATTGTGTGCTATTCATGTGTGATTGATTTAGTTTCTTTCATTTAATTGCTTTATTACTTATTTTATTATAACTTGCATATATGCACCAAAACAAGGGCAAGTAATCAAATAGGGATTAAGCAAGAATTTTTTTATAAACCCATTTCACCCCTCCCCTCTTAAGTTAAGCCATGCTTACAAGACCCAACAGCTTTGACTGGTAGATTCAAATCAATGGGAAGTTTATCTTAGACTTACAATGGATAAATACAGATAGAGAGAGGCTGTGACTTATCCAAAGTTAATTAAATTATGTGAATTGCATTAAAATAGCATCTGTGCTCATATGCTTTCAGTGTATAGACTTATCTCGATCACCACTTTTGGCAATAAGCGGCACTGTAGGTTTTCCAACAGTGTCAAGTCAAACTAATAAAACACATTTCAACATAACTTATTTTCCTCTTTGAATATCATTTTAGTAGTTCAAGATGAATTAGAAGGCATACACTCCAATAGTAGAAATCTCAACAGTTTTCTACATTCAAAGCTGCTCTCGTTCATGCATCCATCACAACCTTCTCCTCTACAATGGTCAAGTTTTCAAAGATCTATTTAAGGAGATGAGTTAGAAGATTCAAAGGTGGTGAAGGAAGACATTTCAAATGAGCATAATCTTATGCAAATCCTTCCACCCATGGCCAAGAGCTCAAATCATCATCTATTCTTTATGAGTTTTAATCTGCAAATCTTTATAGCCATTGATTTTATATTTTGGGAAGATTTTTTTATGTTGTTAGAGCTGTAAAAGATCCCATCTTCCCCTATGCTTAAATGAACACTCTATAAAAGTGTAATGAATTTTTGGTTAATCTGAAAACTAGAGAGTTGGTGATCATCTCTGGAAAACCATCAAGTTTGTTAGTGATCTTAAAAACCAATGAGTTTCTTGGTGAGCTCGAGAAAACCAGAAGAGTACTGAGAGCACTGTGTTTATGCCCCCTAGAGCTGGAATCTAGAAGAGTGCTGGAAGTACTACTGTATTTCCATTATATATGATACAGTGGAACCCAAGGCATAAGGAAATTGTGCCCTTGGAAGAGTGGGCATAAGGATGAGGTTCCTAAAACACTATAAAAATTATGTTGTTTGTGTATATTTGTTTAATAACTTTATATTTCATGCACTTCATGGTTTTATTACTTATCTTATAACACACCATACATAAGCACTAAAAGAGGAAAATGGTTCAATAGGGGTTAAGCAATGAATTTTCATAAACCTAATTCATCTCTCCTCTTTTGGGTTAAGCCAACTATGGGATTCTACGTCGAAGTCACCTGTGTGTCAAACTAATTGGGAGCTTCATCTTATTACTTTCCTCTTTGTATTAATTGTACTTTTGTTTGAGTTGTAAACCAAGAGATAGCTTGAATCATTATAGGGTGTGTAAGTAATTCAACTACTTAGTTCTTGCCATTTCAACTGTTGAACTAAATAGTGCATACGGCAAATAGCCAAGTTTTGATGATGAGCAACAACATATGAGTGAACAGTGTGGTACTAACAATTATGTCCTAAGCATTGCAGAAATAGGTCTAAACATACAAGGAAGCAATTTAAATACAGTGGATAGCATATACAATGAATACATCAACAAAAATAATCAACTAAAAGAAGATAAGCATGATAAAAAAGAATGACACTAAAACTTTAAAAAGAAGTCATTAAGTAAATCTGTATCTATGAAGATCAAGCAAATCATCCACAGATAAATTTAGTTTCAAATAGCATTTTACTTAGGAAGATTTAGACAAATCATTCCGTGAACAAGTCAGAAAACTTGCATATAATCAACATTTGTCTACAATACAAAGATGAATTCAGTTTGCAGAAGTAGAGATGAAATGGAGCCGAAATCAGACAAATGAAGAAGCCAAAATGGAGTCAAAATTACTAAAGCATTTATCTATCATATAAAGCTCATTTGTAGACTAAAATGGACGAGGAACCTATCTGTAATCTCTACAAAAAATATAGAGGATGAAGAAGAAGCGATGCAATAGCCTCAGCAAAAAACTTTGTCTATTGTCTTCATCTATAAAGGTTGTCTGTCACTAGCAACAGTCAAACCATCAAAAAATACCAAAGAAGCAAGTTGTCTATGCCTCAATAAGTTGTTTGTTACTACCAACAAACAACTAATCATATGAACAACTGAAAGGAGGATTCATCTGATCACTACAACTTCATCTGTCACTTATGATAGACAAACCAATAGATGAATCATTTGGAAAACATTGTCTACGACCAGCAACTTCGTCTGCTAATTTCAAGAGACAAACAATAGCAAAGTTATTATGTCTATCAAAGAAGGAGCTTTGTCTGCCAAGACAGATCGTCTGCTACTTACAATAGATAAAGCCACTTTGGCTAATGAAAAGAAGACTTCTTTGGTGAAAGTAACTTTGTCTACTATGAAGAAGCTTTATTAGCACTACAAGGATCATCTGCCACTTAAAAGCTACTTCACTTAAATGAAGGAAACTTCGTCTACTAAGAGAACGTTGTTTGATGAACAGTAAAGAAGAAGAACTTCATTTGCACTTCAATAATTCATCTATTAATTATAACAAACAAACTAGAAGATGAAGCAAAATGCTGCAACGATCTTTGACAGAATTAAAAGGACGAAGTTTTCTATAATGGATCCACTCGAAGCCACTTTGTCTATTACTTACAAAAGACAAATTCAACAGATAAAGTCCTCAGATAAATTATTACATATCATAAGGAGTAGAAGCCACCTGTGTTAGACATTGTTGACTGCACTCTCCGGTCAAAATCTCATTAGAGGCAAATTTTGTAAAGCAGACTAGATAATTCGATATTAGTTGAAGATGGAAGAAAATTAAAAGGAAAGTTATCTGCATTCTGATAAAGGTTGCAACTTTCAAAGGCTGTATCCCTTCAAGCTAATGGGATCTTTCCATAATAATAAACGAGTCAATCAATTCACCCCTTTTGATATAATATAATTTTTATATGCTCAATTCACCCCTCTCCTCTTGAGCTACTCATTCACATGGGACCAACATCAACAACAGGATTTTGGTGGACTCGAGGAGAATGAGAAGGGTTTGGAAATGGGTGGATTTAGGTTTAAGGGAGTTTTGTAGAGTTTTTGGGAGACAAGAGTTCTTTCTAGGAAAAGAAATGATGAAAAAAGAGAACTCTAGAACATTTAACATAAAAAATTTGAGCAGGAGTCAAAATGTCTTGATAATGTTGGAGTTTTCAGAGTTCCGAAGAAAGGGTTTTAGAATTCTTAAGTGGCTTCTATCATTTATAATATAACAAACCTCAAATTTTAGAGTTTTGAAATTATAAGTTTAGAGTTTTGAAATAGCCTCTGTGTGTACGAAGACTTTTAGAGTTCTGAGATGGCTTCTGTCTACTTGGTTTACGTTTACATGTACTTTGGAAATCTGAAATAAAATTTCAAACTTTTGAAACTTCCTAAAAAAAAGTTTTCAAAGTTCTATAATAGCACAATGAACATGAAAACTTGACAAAAATGTGTTCAGAGTTCTAAAATGCCTCTGAACCATCCTCTAAATATTCTTTGTGCAATGTGATACGGAAATTATGATATCAAACATGATAAAACATGTAGATTAAAGAAAATATACTTGAAAGTAATTAAAAAAATATATCATTAACACATTCACTCTTCATATGATATGTAGTTTGAACACATGGATCCAAAACCCCTAACTATCTTCTAATTCTACAAAATCTATCCTTTGGGAGTGGTTTACTAAAAATATCTGCTAACTGATCTTCAGTAGGTACATATTCAAAGTAGGTATTATGAGTTTGCATATTCTCTATCATGAAATGATGTCTAAACTCTATATGCTTAGTTCTTGAATGCAGTATTTGATTCTTGCTCAAATTAATTGCACTATTATTATCTCATCTAATGGTGGTGTCTATATATTTCAAACCATAGTCTCCTAATTGCTATTTCAACTAAAGAATCTATGCACAATAACTACCTATAGCCATAGACTTGACTTTGAAGTTGATAATGCATCAAATATTAGTTTCCTAGAGAACCATGATATAATCATGCTTCTAAGAAACTATTAAGTCTCTGAAGTACTCTTTCTATCTACCTTGTAACTAGCAAAATCAAAATTTGAGTGCCCAACTAACTCAAAATTGCTATACCAAGGTTTAGTTTATCTAAAAGGTATCTAAAGATTCTTTTAATAACCATGAGATGTGATTCCCTAGGATTTGACTAGAATCTAGAACCCATGCAAACACTAAACATGATATTGGGTTTGCTAGCAATTGAATATATTAGAGATTCTATCATGCTTCTATAAAACTTTTGATGAATGGACTTGCCTTTCTCATCTTTTTCCATATTAATGGATGTGCTCATTGGAGTTCTTAGAGGCTTCCCATGAACTTCTTTAAGAATTCTTTTGTGTACTTTACTTGGTGGATGATGGTTCCTTCATTTGATTGATTTGCAAACCGAGAAAGAAGTTCAATTCCCCCATCAAGCTCATTTCAAATTCTCCCTACATGACTTTTGGAAAACACTTGACATATTTTATCATTAGTGGCTCAAAAACAATATCATCAACATAAATATGAACAATGAAAATATCCTTCATGTCATGCTTAATGAAGAGAGTGGCATCTACTTTACCCATTGAGAAACCTTTGTCTAAAAAAAATTGCTTAGCCTCTCATGCCATGCTACAGGAGCTTGTTTAAGACCATAGATGGATTTCTTGAGTTTGAAGGCATAGTTAGGGTTCTTAAAACCTAGGGAGTTGTTCCACATACACCTCTTCATTAATAAAAATATTTAAGGATGCACTTCTGACATCCACCTAATACAACTTGAAATTCATAAGTAATGCAATAGTTAATAGCATTCTAATAGCCTCAAATCCTAGCAAAAAGGTCATAAGATTCTTCAATATCTATTTTTTCTTCTTAACATTAACCCTTTGCCACTAGTCTTATTTTATTTCTCACTATAATTCCAAATTCATCTAATTTGTACCTAAAGACCGATTTGTTACCTATTACAGGCTGATGGGATGGTCTTAGAACAAGTTTCTACACATCATTTTGTTTGAATTGGTCCAAATCCTTTTCCATAGATATAATCCAATTTTCATGTTCCAAAGCTTGGTCTATGCATATTGTCTCTACTTGAGAAATGAAAGCAAAATTACCATATACTTGGTGATATGAAGATATAGTCCTAACTATATCATATATATCACCAATTATCTAGTCTTTAGGATGACATTTACCTCCAACCTCGAGGTAGAGAATTGTTACCTTTAATGTTCAGCTCACTTGTGGATGGTTATACTTGAATTTCTGCTGCATCCATCTCTGCTTCTAGTTATGGAGGGGATTTTTTTCTCACTTGTAGTCTCATCTTCTCCACAAATGTTGTAAGATCACTTTTCTCATCATCAAAATTACTAACACTTTTTGTGTGGTTAGTGTTTTCATCAAATCTCCCATGGACAGACTCTTTAACAATCCCATTTCTCATGTCGTAGATTCTTAATGCCTTGCTATTACCATCTCTTGTAAGGATCTATTCATTCTCTCAGCTACTTCATTCTGTTGAGGTATTCTTGGTGCAAAGAATATATGAAGAATACCATTACTTTCATAAAAAGTAGTGGACTTATGGTTTTTAAACTTGCTACCATGATCATTTCTTATAGAAATGATATGAGAGCTTTGATCATTCTGCACATGTTTGGTAAAGATCTCAAAAAATAAAAAAGCCTCATCTTTTCATGCAAGAAAAATTCCAAGTAAATCTAGAAAAGTCATCCATAACTACATATGCCTAATGTTTCCCACTAAGACTTCTAGTTCTTATTGGTCCAACAAGATCCATGTGTAGTAATTGAAGAAGTTTGGTTATGTATATCTACTTTTAAGATTTAAATGATTCCTTTACTTACTTTCCTTTCAAGTAAGAATCACATAACCACTTTTATCAAATTTTAGTTTTGGTAAGCCAATAATAAGTTTTTTATTGTATATCTTTTCAATCATATGTTTGTTGGCATGTCCTAATGTTACATACCACAACAGGGATCCATCATTGCTTACAACAAGACACTTGGCTTGGATATCTCACAAATCTACCAAATACATATTTCCATGCCTTTTTCATAAACTACAGTAGAGTCTGACTCATCTAAAACTAAATAACTTTGAGATTCAAATATAACTTTGTAACCACTATCACAAAACTAACTCACACTTAGGAAGTTATGTTTTAATCTTTCTACATGCAAAACATTTCAACTAGTAATAGACTATGGTTGATTGACCTCACCAATCCCAACCATAATACCTTTGAGATTGTCCCCAAAAGTTAATGTTCTCTTACTTTTAGCTTTAACCTCTGTGAAAAGCTCCCTTTCCCCTATTATGTGCCTTGAGCAACCATTATCGATGTACCACATGTTGCTTCTTGTAGCTATCAAGCACAATTGAATAGACAAGGTTAAGCTTTACTTTTTGGTACCCATTTGGGAATGGATCCAAGTGGGTTAGTAGCAAAACAATTTGGCACCTATTACTTTCTAGATGCCACTAACCTCTCATGTAGTGCATGTGTTGCATTTATAATATTTACAACAACCATAAGTACCCAAATTAGGTTCTGTTTGGGTCCTTATTTTCTTCTAGAATCTTGAGTTTTTTTTTCTTAAGACTTTGTCCTCCTTTTTTCTTTGGTTTCATTTTCATTAAGGTGGATGTTGTTGAACAAAACCACATTTTCTTAGTCTTATTTTGATGATGATACATTTAACTAACTAAGTTTTGATGATAAACAAAAGCATAAGATTTAACAATTAAGCTACTGATTATTATTTTCCTAAGTGTGCAATAACATGCTATATAAATAGAAAAATAACTGAAATAATGTGGAAAATAAATAAAAGAAAATATTAGAAATAAGATCCACTAATAATCAAAGGAAAAAATGTATATACTCAAGGACAAATGATCCAAGCGTCTAAGGGAAAATCTGTGGTTAAGGCCATACCTGACATCATTCATATGCTTCAAAGTAACTTTGGACGTAGCTGAAGCTAGTAAGATAAATGCGCAAGTTTAAATAGAAGAAGGGCTTCAAAACATATCTCAATAAAGAAGAAACCGAGTTCTGACACTGTGAAGATCATGTTTGGATGCAAAGCCAAGTTAGGACGAAGTAGAAGTATGAAGCCAAGACACTAGTAGGTCAATGCAATTTCAAAAAAACCCAACTTGTTCCGAAATTAGTTTGCATAATGTCGCTCAATTTGAAATAAGATCAATCCCAAGCTTTAGTCAAATGTGGAAACAAGGTTCATACATTCTGGAATTATTATTTTGGATATTTTCAACTAATTTAAGATGACATTGAAGTTCTTGTGTGGTGAAGCAACCCATGTTATACCAATCAATCCGAAATTTACTTACTTTAGACAAAGTGAAGCATTTCGAACAAAGCTATGCTAAGACATAGTAATCTCAATCAGTTTGAAGTTATTACATATAGTTGGAATCACTTATCTTGGACAGACTAGAGAAAAACAGATGTACCAAGTTTGCCTCAGACCCAAGGATTACAAGTTGTGCCCAAAGTTAGTATCTCACTCAGTTTGAAATTGTGAACAATTCCAATAGAGCAAGTTTCTGACAGAGAGTTCTTCTTCCTTCTAGACAAACTCATTCAAGACAATGTGAAACCTTGAAAACATCACAATGGTAAAAAAATATTAATGATTTGCATGCATTTAATGAAGGCCATCTTCTCCAACTGGCAGATTTTGAATCCAAGTTTAAAAGGAGTAAAAGAGACCATTCCAAAGTTATAGAAGTTGTTGAGAGAAAATATAGAGCATTTACTAAAGCCAAAAAGCTTTCTTCCAACTCCTTGTGCAACATGTCATCTGCATTCAAAGATGATTTACAACAACAATAGCTCAAAGTCTAAAATTCTTTATGCTTGGTGCATTATATTTATTTTCTTTGAACTTTCATTTTTGTATAACTAGCCTGTATAAGAGGTATTCCTTTTATACATCCTTTATTATTTGGGACAGCAAGCAAAGGGCTTGCTGATCATGTATAGGTTTGTTAGTTAGCTTGGAAATCAATAGTTATATAAGTTTGTTGGCGAGCTTATAAAACCAATAGGTGATTAGTGGAACCTAAGTGCAGCAAGTGAGGCTGACTCAAAAAGTGGAGTAGGTACTGTGTTAGGCCAAAACAATATAAAAATACAATTGCATTGTGTTGTGTGATTTATTTTCCATCCTTCCAGCACTTTAATCTTTAACTTGACTAGAATTTTTGCAGACTCAATTCACTCCCCTATTGAGTCACCATTTGAATGGAACCAACAATTAGTATCAGAATAGCCTTTAACAGTTACTCTTGAATACCAAATATATTAACTACTTGAAGTAATCTCTATGGCCAATACATTCCACAACACCATGACTAAAGGACAATCAACCACCAGACCCTCATTTTTTAATGGTAGTAATTAGGGTAATGGAAAAGTGTATGCAGAAATTACTAATATCCATTGACTATAAGTTACGGAAAATCATTAAAGATGGCAACACTATCACAAATATAGAAGATAAATATACCGTTGAAGATATTATACTAGTATAAAGAGATGCCAAGGCTAAAAATAGCCTCTACTGTGCATTTGTCACCATTTAAGTTTAAAACGATTTTAGTGTGAAACTCTACAAAGGAGATTTAGGACAAACTGAAAGTCACACATGAAGGTACTTACCAAGTTAAGAAGACCAAAATTAATATACTTGTGTAGGAATATGAAGCCTTCCACATGCATGATAATGAAACCATATTAGAAATGTTTGGGAGGTTCCAAAAGATCACTAATGGGTTGAAAGGTCTTAGAGAAAAATATGAAGAACACAAAATGGTAAAGAAAATCTTGAGATAGCAAAGGTCATAGTAATTCAGAAGGCAAATGACTAGAAAAGATGACCGGAGAGGAACCTATGGCCCACGAAGTCCTTATGAAACAGAAGGCTCCTGAAGAGCCAAATGAAAAGAGAACTATCACTCTGACAGTAGAGTTAGACGATGAATCCCAGTGTGAAGCTTCAACAAGTGGAGCTGAAAATGATGACAAAATGGTAATGCTAAGCAAAAGATTCAAGGCCATGTTCAAGAAGAAGACTGGAAGCAATTCCAGAAATTTTAAGGACAAGAATAATAGAAAAGAAGTCCCCACATGCTATAACTTTGGCAAGCCTGGCCACATGTGATATGATTGCCAAAAGACTAACAAGAAGCAAGGGGAGCAACAACAGAAAAGATATAGCAACTACGATGACAAGAAGAACAGCAACAGTAACAATACAAACTTCAACAACAAGAAGAACACACTTGCAGCATGGAAGGTGCTTAAAAGCATGCTTTACATGAAAGTGCCAATGATAGTAAGGATGAACAAAGAACACAATCTACAAATCATCACTAATAAAAGGAGATCAAGAAAGCTTCATGGCCATCCATGAAGATGACATAATTTCTAAATTTGAATCTCCTAGCTTTATACAAGAATTAGAAAGTCTATATGTTGATCCAAGGCTTTGAAAGCCAATTATGAGGAGACCAAAAGGGAGATGCTTAAAATAACCAATGAATGCTCCACAATGAGAAATGAAAAATAATATGCTCAAGAGTAAACTTCCTACCATTAGTGAACTTGAGCAGGTCAAGGAAAAGACCAACACCCTGAGAAAGATCATGGCTTCCACCTTATTTAGAAAGAAACCAAAGAATAAAGTTGGTCAGTAACATAAGAAACAAAATTATAGTTCTGGAAGAAAATAGAGGACCAAACAAACCATGATTTGGTTTTCAAAAGCTATAGCTGAAATATTAAATGCTACTCAATCTCCAAATGTTAGAGTAGTGGCACCTAAGAAGCAATGGGTACCAAAATTTATAGCCACTAACCCCCCTAGACCCATTCACAAATGGGTACCAAAATTTAAAACCTGACCTTATCATTGCAGGTGTGTCTGAGAGTCATAAGAAGCAGCATGTGGTACATAGACAATGGTTGCTCAAGACACATTGATAAGTGCATAGACAATGGTTGCTCAAGACACATTGATAAGTGAATTTTATTCACTTACATATATATATATATCATTTATTCAAGCTTGTTAGTTATCTTTTTTTGAGAATTTTAAATATTTTTCCTTTGATTTTATTGGTTTTTATAGGAGCCTTGAATGGAGGAAGAATAGAGCTAAATGAAGGAGCAAAAGACATGTAAATGAAGGATGGAAGAAAATGAAAAAATGAAGCATGAAAGAAGCAACACAAGCAGGTAGATAGGCTAGGGCCACGATGCCCAACTTGACTAGACCATCCATGGCCACCAGCAGGATTGGCGCCATGGCACCCAATCTAGGGCCACAGTGCTTTTGTTGTGTAGGATTTCCACTCCATAGTGCATTTGGTTTTTCAGGCGGTGCGAAGAGTTTTTGAGGGGACTTATTTTGGCTAGTTTTTAAGGGTCTTTTTACTAGGTTTTTAGGAGATTTTCCTAGGACTTTTGTGGACAAGTTGAGGAGGAGAAATCAAGTGTTGAAGATTAAGAGGAAGAGCTCGAGTTTAAGGATTGGAAGTCAGGTTGAACAAGGGAAGACTTTGTTACTATTGTTTCCTTTGTTTCAATTGATTTAATTCCTTGTAATTGTGGATTTGATTTGGAATTCATTTTGGGATTTAAAAAATGATGATGTTTAGTTTTTATTGGATTAATTTGTATTTCATCATGTCTAGCTAATTTCCCTCTTTCTAGGGGGAGATGGAGTTTATCTGAAATTCATGGATTAATCAATGATTTGCTTGATTGACATTGTAGTTTGGTTTATTTGTGATGTTTGATGTTTCATGCCTTCAATTGACTAGCCATCTATTGATTGATCACATATTAAGGGTTTGACACTCGAGAGAGGTAACCATGAATACGATCTAGACATCAGAACAAAAAATCAAAGATGACTTGGGAGAGCTTCTATGTTCTATGAAATCTTTGCAGAGAACCATAGATTTTAGTACATTCCTGTTATTGTAGTTTTTATAGGGATATCAAAATTAGGATATTGGGAATAGATATTTGACGTAGCACTCAGGAGAGGGGGTTAAGTGAATTAGGAATCTTGATTTATAAGCCAATGTAATGATTAATGAATGAAGCAAAAATGAAAACAACCCTCTAGAGCTTTTGCACATCAATTTATTCTATTTGAAGCTTATCCATTTTATTTATAATTTAATATCTTACTTATTAGTTGTCTAGATAAAGTTAGAATTATTCATGATGATAGCTAGTGAGTAATTGGAATACCTAATCCCTATGGATCCAAGACTCTTTCACAACTATACTACAAAACTTGACACCATACAATTGCAGTATAATTAGTAGAGAACAGGTTTTTGGTGCTGTTACTGGGAATTGATGTTATTTTAATTATTTAATAATATTGTAAAAAGATAATCCTAACTTTAATTTGGATTTTTGTTTTCTTTTATTGTATTTTTAGTTCTTTTTCTTTTATTAAAATTGATTTAAATTCTTTAGCACTTGTAGCAGTTATGCAAAATTGTAGAGATTCTGATCTAACTCCTTTTGATCCAAAAATTGAGAGAACACAATGAGAAATTTGGAGAGGAAAGCATGCCTCATCAAGTACAATGGCAGAACCAGAGCAAAATCAGAACCAACAAAGACCCATCAAAGATTATTTTTCACTACTGTTGAATTAAAATTATTTTGGCATCACTCGTCCAGCTATCAACACGAACAACTTTGAGTTGAAGCTAACACTGATCAATATGGTTTTGTAGAACCAATTTGGGGGACCATCAAGTGAAGACCCTAACATTCATCTATCAATGTTTCATGAGATAAGCAACAGAATGAAGATGAATGGCATTCTACACAATGCCATACGATTGAGACTTTTTCCATTCTTATTGAGAGACAAGGTTAGAGGTTGGTAGCAGAGTTTACAACCGGGGAGCATAACGACATGGGATAAGATGATAGAGAAATTTTAGGCAAAATTCTTCCCTCCGGCCAAGGCAACTCAGCTCCAAAGTGAAATTGGCCAGTTTTGACAATTGGACTTTGAACCATTGTATGAGTTTTGGGAGAGGTTCAAGGATTTGCTAAGAAGATGTCTACAACACTGATTCCCTGATTGGCTACAAATCTAGCTATTTTATAATGATTGAATGGCCAAATGAGGATGATCATTGACGCTACATCCAGAGGCTCATTGATGACCAAGACTACAGCTGACACATACTCATTATTGGAAGACATGGCTTCCAACACATTTCAGTGGCTGAATGAGAGAAACATGGTGAGGAAGGTAGTCGGTTGCTATGATGTAGATCCGATCACAACCCTAATTCCAAAGATATCCTCTTTGACACATCAGTTGGCTATAGCCAATTTTGCATCAAAAGGAGTGTCTACTGTAGGAGAGTCTTCATCTTCATACACAATGGCAGATCCAACTAGAGAAGAAGTGCAGTATGTCGACAATAGAGGCTACAACAATTTCTGGGGAAGTAATATGCAAAATCAATATTATCTTGGAAGTTGGAGGAATCAAGATAATCTTCCTTATGGCAATCGAAGGAACACAATAAACCATCCTTCTGGGTTTCAACCTCCACACCAATCACAACCACCAGAGCAGAAGAAGCCATCTCTAGAGGACCTCATGAGCACTTTTGTGAATTAGAGTTTGACAAGGTTGTCTAGTAATGAAGCAATATTTGATAATAATGAAACAACAATGGGCAACATTAACACTTTTATCAAGTCTTCGGAGATGTAGATTATGCAGATTATAAGCTTTTCTAATAG
This sequence comes from Pouteria campechiana, assembly GCA_036873735.1. Lineage (NCBI taxonomy): Eukaryota > Viridiplantae > Streptophyta > Magnoliopsida > Ericales > Sapotaceae > Pouteria > Pouteria campechiana. The sequence continues at coordinate 13,032 of JAYJMB010059618.1, read as the reverse complement.
CTCAAACAAGGATAATTTTTCAAGCAACATGGAGAAGAACCCAAGGGAGCACTGTAATGCTATAACTCTGAGGAGCCGAAGAGAACTTGAACCACCAAAGATTCAAGGAAAGCCACAACCCTTCTTAGAGACAGAAAGCCAAGATGCAGCCAAAGGAGAAAGAGAGTAAGAAGCAAAGAAGCAAGAAGAACTAGGGAGGATCACATTTCTTGACAATCCCCCTATCCTCAAACCCAAACTCCTTTTTCCTCAACAATCTTAGAAAAAGAAGATAGATGAGCAATTCAAGAAGTTTCTAGAAATTTTCAAAAAGATTCATATCAATATTCAGTTTGTAGAGGCCCTTGAATAGATGCCCAACTATACTAAGTTTATGAAAGAGATTATGTCTAAGAAGTGGAAGTTGTAGGAATTCGGGACAGTGAAGTTGACAAAGGAATGCAATGCAATATTATAAAGGAAGCTCCCTCAAAAACTGAAGGATCCAAGGAGTTTTACTATCCCTTGCACCATAGGAAATTCCTCTTTTCGTAAAGTATTAAGTGATTTAGGAGCATCTATTAATTTAATGCCTTAGTCAATTTTCAAGAAACTTGGACTAGGAGAGGTGAAACCTACGACCATCACGCTACAGCTGGTAGATAGGTCTTTGACCTATCCCTGGGGAGTCATTGAAGATGTGTTGGTCAAGGTCAGAAAGTTCATCTTTTCGGTGGATTTAGTAGTGTTGGACATGGAGGAAGACCATGAAATACCTTTAATTCTTCGAAGGCCATTTCTAGCAATTGGAAGAGCAGTGATAGATGTATAGCGTGGTGAGTTAATGTTGTGGATTAATGATGATGAGGTAAAGTTCAATATTTACCATGCTCGTGATTATCTTATTGAGGAGAGCACTTGCAAATAAATTGAGGTTCTAAATAGTTGTATAACTCCTATATTGACTCGCAAAAGTGTGCAAGTTTTGATGGAACAGAGCCATAAAAACTCTATTAGTCAGAAAATGACTAGTCTAATGGAGGTTGTGGAGCATGTTTGGACCTTGGAAACATCATCAAAGGAAAAAGTCAATACCAAGGGGGAAGCACTAGAAAAACAATCATTGGTGGAGGAAGAAAAGCCACGGCATATCCAAGATGAAGAAGTGAAAGTCAAAATTTTTGAAGAGTTGACACTATTCAAGGAGAGCAATGATTAACTTAAGTTCTATTTAATGGATTGAAACATTGAAGAGCAGTCTAAAAGTTCAATGAAAGCAAAGGAAGGTGCACAAGAAAAAGTCCACAAGCCAATCCAAAAATTCAAAGAACCAATTCATCAAAAAGTCAAAATTAACTAGAAAGATGGGAGACTGTAGTTGGGTTGAGACTATATACCAAGTGCTGCTTAGGAGGCAACCAAATTCAATAAACTTTTGTTTTAGTCATTGAAATTTTGTTTGTCTAAAGCATTTTGTTTTTAGTAATTATATTTGTTTAATTTCATTCTTAGATTCTTTTTATTTTACATGAAGTAAATTACTTGATTAAAAAAATTGAATGTTGGTTTATGTTTGGCAAGTTTAAGCATATACATGGAAAGATTGTGAAGCAAGAAATGGGGAGAATTCAAGCAAAGAAACACCATTGGGGCAAAGGAGCATCAAGGAGACAAAATTGCAGCCAACAAGACCAACGTTGTGATGCCCAAAACATTTTTGCAAGGGGCATTGGGCAGCGAGGTTGGCATCGTGGCACCCAAACTAGGGCTGCAATGCCCAAACCCCTTATATGCTCGATGATCCATGGCTTCCCATTTCATCTCCCTTTGTGTGTGTGTCCTAACCCATCTTGTGTCCACCATCTCCAAGTCTTTTCTCTCCCATTCTAACCAAAATTTCCACCTTGATTAATCCACTTAAATTTCAACCAACCCCTTCTTCCGCTACAAATCTCATTCTCTACACCCAACTCTCTCCACCATTCTTCTTCAACAGCTAGTGCAAGGTTGGGTTTCCAAGCTTGACAAAGAAACTCAGTGGAATTAGGTGAAAATTTTCCCTAATCATTCCATTTTCTCGTCTTGAGTTTCTTTTGTGTGATTCAAACAAAGTGGAGGTGACTCCATATGTTAAGAAGCAATTTCTTTATAATGGCCAACACATGTTTGATGAAATGCTGGAACCAAACTGAGTATACAATATGAGTGAAGTTGATTGGCATTTGGGTATTTTTATTCTATCTTTTGATTCCATTGGAGTTTGGTGAAGCTTCTTGATGTAGTGTGATGAATTTGGAGATCTAGTTCGAAGTGGTGTTGAAGAGAAATTACTGTGTCTACAACATGTTTGTCAAATTGCCCACTTGAATCAATTTATCTTCTTATCCAATTTGAGGTAGCATTCAAGAACATTTGTAACTCATTGTGAAGTGGGAGGATAATTTGTCATTGCTTAAAGTTTGATGTGGCTATATTTGCATTCCACCCATCATGCCTCCAACAAAATGCACCACTGCTGGTCCATCCAGAGGAAGCAAGGTAGGGACTAAGACCCTCAAATTAAGCCAACTTTCTTCAATGAACAAGTGACTAAAAGCTACCAAAAATCCATTGTGGACTGGAAATGCATACAAGAGAGAGGGTTTAATGAGACCTATGGTGCTATTGATGATATCATTGCCAATAGAAACTTGGAAAAGTTCACAGCACAGCTAGGCACTGCTGTAGTGCCAATTATCAAAGAATTTTATGCAAATGCTCGAGTGAACATAGAGTTGATACAAGAAGACTAAAGGCACTTGTAAGGGGGAAGATGGTGCCTTTTGATTGATCCACCATCAACCAAGTCTATGAACTCCCAGACATTGAAGATGATGAATACTTAGCATGGCTAGAATAGGAACCAAATTTTGATGATATCGTTAGTTTCCTTACCAAACTAGGAAGCCAATAAAAGAAGAAGAAACAAAGTCCTCAACTTTCCCCAAGGGCAGTTGAAAGTGAAAAGTCGAGGATGGCATCATTTCATTTAAACTAAATTCTTGCCAACAAGCCATGTCTCAGATGTCACAAGAGAGATGACCCTACTAAATGAAATCAACCCTCTAAAATTTTGCATACATTGATTTATTCTATTTGAAGCTTATCCATTTTATTTATAATTTAATATCGTGTTTATTGGTAATCTAGATAAAGTTAGAATTATTTATGACGATCGCTAGTGAGTAATTGGAATACCTAATCCCCATGGATATGACACTCTTGCACAACTATACTACAAAACTTAACACTATACACCTGTGGTATAATTAGTAGCAATCACACATGATAGGGAGAAGGAGATGTTCATTGAGATGAAAGAGAAAATGGTAAAATAGTAACCTTCAGAGATAATAGGAAAGTTAGAGTGATTTAGATTGGTAAGATCGGCCAACCACATTCAATAGCTATTTCTTTTATTAGTTAAGGGATTAAAGCATAACCTTCTAAGTGTTAGCTAGTTTTATGATAGTGGATACAAGATTATGTTTGAAACTCATATTTGCTCAGTCTTAGATTAGCATGGCTTGATTGTAGGTCTAGGCAAAAGGCATGTAAATATGCATATAGTAGACTTGCATAATATATAAGCTAAGTGTCTTGTTAGTCATGATGAGTCCTTATTGTGGCACAGAGGATTGGGCCACGCCAACAAAGACATGATTGAAAGACTATATCAAAAAATTCTTGTAGTTGGCTTATCTAAACTAAAATTTGATAAAGGATAGTTGTGTGATGCTTGCATGAGAGGAAAGCAAGCAAAGGAGCCTTTCAAATCAAATAGATACAAAACTAAACCTTTTGAGTTGCTACACATGGACCTAATGGGACCAACAAGAACTTGGAATCTTAGAGGGAAACATTACACATATGTCATTGTAAATGACTATAGTAGATATACCTGGGTAATGTTTCTTGCATCAAAACATGAGGAATTTTCATTCTTTGAGATATTTTCCAAGCATGTGCAAAATGAACAATGCTCTTATATTATTTCCATTAGGGGTGATCATAGTGGAAAGTTTGAAAACTATAAGTTCATAGATTACTATGAAGATAATCGTATCTTTCAAACCTTTTTTGCACCACGAATGCCCTAGCAGAATGAAATAGCCGAGAGAAAAAATAGATCTTTCCAAGAGATGGCAAGGACCATATTGAGTGAGTATAATTTGCCATAATATTTATAGGCTGAAGCTATGAATACTGCTTACTTTTTTATAACTAGAATTCATACTAGGCCAATACTCAACAAAAATTCATTTGAGTTGTATTATGGTATAAAGCCTAACATATTATTTTTCTACATTTTTGGTTGCAAATATTTTATTCTTAACAATGGAAAAGGAAACCTTGTGAAATTTTATAGCAAATCTAATCATGGGATATTTCTCGGCTATTCCATTATTAGTAAGGCATTTAGCATCTATAACTTGAGTAATAGGTTTGTAGAAGAGTCTATCCATATAAAGTTTGATGAATCTATTAACTGTTCAAAGAGAATAGGTGATTTTGATGATGAACTAGATAGACTCACAGCAAGTGTAGAGAAGTTGAACATACAAGCGAAATATATATACACTCCACAATTAGAAACAATAAGGGATGGAGCAGATAGATAGTTTGAATCATCCACATCTAAGGTAAACGAGGGAGGTAATTCTTCTCATCCTATAAATTGGAGATTCATGCATGCTCTTCTTGAAAACCAAGTAATTGGTGATGTGTTTGATAGAGTTAGGACTAGATCATCTTATCACCAAGTATGGGGTAATTTTGCCTTTATCTCTCAAATACAGCCAACTTACATAGACCATGTGTTAGAAGATGAGAATTGGATTTTAACTATGCAAGAAGAATTGGACCACTTTAAAAGAAATGATGTGTGGACCTAGTTTCATGACTTGATCATCAGTTATAGGAACTAAATGGGTCTTTATGAATGAACTTGATGAATCTAGTTTAGTAGTAAGGAGTAAGGTAAAGTTAATGACAAAGGGGTATTGTCAACAAGAAGGGATAGATTTTGAAGAATCATATGCTCCTTTTGCTAGGATAGAAGCCATTAAAATACTATTAACATTTGCATCTTTCATGAATTTTAAACTTTACTAGATGGATGTCAAATCTGCATTTTTGAATGGTTTCATTAATGAAGAAGTTTATATGTAAAACCCCCTGGGTTTGAAGACCCTCATGATTCTAACCATATTTTCAAGCTCAAGAAAGCCCTCTATGTATTGAAGCAGACTCGTAGAGCTTGGTATAACAGGCTAAGTAGATTTTTGATTGAGAAAGGTTTCTGAAGGAAAAAAGTAGATACCACACTCTTCATTATGTATGATATGAATGATATTCTTATTGTGCAAATTTATGTTGATGATATTATATTTGGAGCTACTAATGAAAATCTTTGTCACGAATTTTCTAAGATAATGCAAGGAGAATTTGAGATGAGCTTGATGGTGGAGCTGAACTTCTTTCTAAGATTGCGAGTGAAGAAGACGAAAGAGGGAATCTTCATCCATGAGGCCAAGTATACAAAAGAGCTTCTAGAGAATTTCAATCTTGTAGATGAAAGGAGATATGGAACTCTAATAAGTACTTCCATCAAGATGGACGAGGATGAAAAAGGTAAACCTATTTGCCAAAAGCTTTATAGAAGCCTAATAGGATCTCTATTATATCTTATTACATCTAGGCAGATATCATATTTAGCATCCGTATGTGTGCTAGGTTCCAGTCAGATTCTAGAGAATTACATCTTATTGCTGCATAAAAAATACTTAGATACCTGTTAGACACTTCAAACCTCAGTTTATGGTATTCAAAATGTTCTAGTTTTGAGTTAGTTGGGTACTCTAATGCTGATTTTGCGAGATACAAAGTAAATAAGAAGAGTACCTTAGAGATATGTCAGTTTCTTAGAAGCAAGATCATCTCATAGTTCTTCAAGAAACAAATGTCAGTTGCATTATCAACTACTCAGGTTGAATATGTTACAACTGGTAGTTGTTGTGCACAAATTCTTTGGATGAAATAGCAGTGGGTGACTATGGTTTGAAATTTAGTGATACACCTATCAAACGTGACAATACCAGTGGTATAAATCTGATTAAGAATCCAGCTATGCATTCTAGATCTAAGCATATAGAAATCAGGGGTTCATTTCATTAGAGATCATGCTTCAAATAATAATGTTTGCTTAGAATATGTACCAACTGAAAATCAGTTAGCAGACATTTTTGACTAAGCCACTCCCAAGAGATAGATTTTGCATGATTATGAGGGAGTTAGTTGTGATACATCCACATGCATAATGTGTATTTCCTAATCATCACATTTTGTTTATGTTTACTTGATCCAAATGCTTATTCTTTATATTTTATAATTCATATGCTATTTGTGTGTATTTAAGACATTGTGATACTTAGAATATTTTAGACATAGTTTTAAGACACACCTTCGGATGTTATTAAAATTTCACTTCGTAATAACTAAACTTCATCCAGAATTCTGTTAAGGACATAGACCTCTTTTCTTCCGATGTATTTATTTCATCTTTTCATCTGTAAACCCTTAGTCTTAGAGCCTATCGTCCAAAATCCTCTTGCGATTGAAAATCATTCCCAAGGAAAAACCTCAATTTTTTTCTAAAATTGAATTCTCATTCCTTGGAAATCAGATTATTCTCCTATTTTCAGCAAACATTCATTCCTTTCTCCCAAAAAAATATTTCAAGAAATCTCTTTTTCTTACCAAGCTATGCCTATTTATCCCAGCATTCATATCCCAAAATCTATTCACTGCTATGCTAAGAGGAAGAAGAGAGAACAAAACAAAGAGGAATGACTTTGAGAGCAGAGATAGTAGAAGCAAAATCTCTAAGGATTTTAATCCGTCAAAGTAGAGCCAAATGGATAGAATGATTTTTGAGAAGCCATGGATTGAAAATAATTCTTCTTAAGAGCTTAATGATATTTGAGAAGATGTAGATCATAAGATTGAGTGGATAACAATAAGAAATATTGTCTTGGAGGACTCGAGAAGAATCATTATGCAAGCCTCTGCATAATGGCCTTGCATTTAATGCAAAACATCATTGGAGGTAAATGACGAGAAGAAAGATGAGAGTACAATAGCAGCTACACCCTCCTCTTTCCCCCATCCACACCCTCCTCTAATGTGACCTTTATAAAAGTAATGGATGCATGCCTCTGCATGATTTCAAACTTCTTTAAAGGATCATGGTTGGCTTCACCTCAAACCATTTTCTTCTCCACCCGTACCTATCATCCATCCTAGTCTTGTTGCACTTCTCACAATCGTGTAAACCTCTACTTGTACTAAAATGCAATGAACTGTTTATATCTGTTTGAGTGAATTTTATATGTTTTTTGTTTTTCTTCCCATACCCTTTTTAATATGACAAAAAGGGTGAGAAATAGTAGAATTGGAGAACTAGAGTGAATTAGAATGCATTTAGTCAGGGGAAGCAATGTAACAACTATGTATGTTTTCTTATGAATGAAATATCCATGTTTAGTTTTCATATATGCTAGTGATTGTTATATATTTTTATCTATCTGAAAGGTAATTCACTCAGATATTTTGTCATCATCAAAAGGGGGGAGATTGTTGAACCAAACTTCCTTTGCTTAGTCTAATATTGATGATGATACATTTAACCAAGTTTTGATGATAAGCAAAAGCATATGAGTGAACGGTTAAGCTATTGACTATTATTTTCCTAAGTGTGAAGTAACAAGCTTATAAATAAGAAAATAACTAAAATAAAGTGGACAACACATAAAATAAAATATCAGAGACAAGATCCGCCAATAATCAAAGGAAGAAAATGTAAATGCTTAAGGACAAATGTTCCAAATGTCTAAGGAAAAAATCTACGATTAAGGATGTACCTAGCATCATTCATATGCTTCTAAGTCACTTTGGATGCTGCCGAAAGTAAGTAAGATAGATGCCTAAGTTTGGACAAAAGCGAGGCTTCAAAACATACTTTAATAGAGAAGAAACTGAGTTCGAACATTATGGAGATCATGTTTTGACATGAAGTCAAGTTTGGACAAAAGCAAGGCTTCAAAACATACTTTAATAGAGAAGAAACTGAGTTCGAACATTATAGAGATCATGTTTTGACATGAAGTCAAGTTCAGGCAAAGCAAAAGTAAGAAGTCAAGACACCAATAACCCAATGTAGTTTCGGATGAACCCAACTCATTTTGGAATTAGTTTGCATAGTGTCTCCTAGTACGAAATAAGATTAGTCCCAAGCTTCAGTCAAATGCGGAAATAAGCTTCATACGTTTGAAATTATTATTTCGGACACTATTAACTCTTTTAAGACAAAGCTAAAGTTCTTCTGCAGCCAAACAACCCATGTTATACCAATTAGTCCAGAAGTTACATACTTTAGATGAAGTGAAGCATTTTAGACTAAGCCACTCCAAGACAGAGCAATCTCACTTAGTTCAAAGTTATTACATACGGCTAGAATCACTTATCTCAAACAGACCAAAGAAATACAAGCAAAGTAAGTTTATCTCAGACACAAGGATTACAAGTTGTGTCTGAAGTAAATATCTTGCTGAGTCCAAGATTGTGAACTGTTCCAATAGAGCAAGTTTCCAGATGAACTCATTACAAATAATGTGAAACTGCAAAAATGTGACAACAGTTGAAAAATTCTAATGATTCACTCACATTTAATGAAGATTGTCTTCTCCAATGAGTAGATTTTGAATCAAAGTTTAAAAGGAATAAAGAGAGGTCATTCCAAAGTTACAAAAGTTGTTGAGAGAAAACACAAAGCATTTACTAAAGCCAAAAAGCTTTCTTCCAACTCCACTATGCAAAATGTAATTTGCATTCAAATATCATTTACTGCAATAATCACTTAGAGTCTGAAATTCTTTGTGCTTATTGCATTATATTTATTTTCTTTGTACTTTTATTTTTGTACAACCAACCTGTGTAAGAGGCATTCCTTTTGTACATCCTTTATTATTTAGGATAGCAAGTAAGGGGCTTGCTGATAATGTATAAGTTCATTGTTAACTTGGAAACCAACAGTTATATAAGTTTGCCGGTGAGCTTGGAAACCAATTGGTGTAAAGTTTGTTGTTGAGCTTGTAAAACCAATTGGTGTAAAGTTTGTTGTTGAGCTTGCAAAACCAATAGGTGATTAGTGAAACCTAAGTGCAACAAAGTGAGGTTGATTTAGAAAGTGGAGTAGGTATCATGTTGGGCCAAACCACTATAAAAACACCATTACATTGTGCTATGTGATTCGTTTTCCATCCTTTTAGCACTTTAATCTTTAACTTGGCCAAAATTTTTGAATAATTAATTCACCCTCCGCTCTTAAGTTACCATTTGAATGAGACCAATAGTTGTCAAGATCTTTCTCAAGGCATTATTCTTTGCCTTGTCATGCTCAAGTTCTTTGTTGGTACTTTAGCTAATTTTGAGATTAGAGTTTTCTTCATTCAATTTGGAGTATTCAATGATTATTCTTTCCAGCTCCTTCTTAGTTTCCTTGTGCTTGGTTTTCAAAGCCTTGAAATCAAAATATAATTCTTCTCGAAGCTCTTCAAGATTGGATTTTCAAGTTCTGAATTTACCTCATCTTCATGGATGGCCATGAAGATAATGATAGTGTAATGTTCCTCCTAGTTTCTCCCTTTGGGAGTGAGTGTGCAAATTTGTGCTTCATTTTCTTCCTCAGCCTCACTTGATCTTTCATTCATCATTGTTTCCAGCATTTCCTATGCAACCATTGATTTCATTTTCTTTTTAAATCTCTTGATATTTTCATGTTGATTGCTGGTGTTATTGTTATTTCTTCTATCAAAATATGAATTGTATTTCTTCTTTTTCTAATCTCCTTATTTCTTGTCTAGTTTTGGGAAATCAAATGTCATGTGCCCTAGTTTGCTATAGTTATATTAGATCTGAATTTGCTTCTTCTTATCTTTGTTTTTATGGTTGTTGGAACTACTTCTAAATCTCTTCTTCTTCAACATTGTTTAAATCTTCTAGTAATCATTGCAATGTCTTCATCTTCTTCTCCTCTCATGGTACTTCTTCTTGTGAGTCTTCATCTTTAGATTCTACTCTCAGTGCTACTACTCTCTTGCCTTTTGGTTCGTCTAGAACCTTTTGTCTCATTAGGACTTCATGGGTCATGAGGGAATCCAAGAGCTGTTCTATAGTCATTTTCTCTAGGTTCTTTGCTTCTTGGATTACAGTGACTTCGGCATGTAATGTAGGGAAGAGACCCTAAAATTTTCTTCAGTAGCTTGGGCTCTTCATTCTTTTCTCCTAGATTGTTTAGCCTAATTGTAATCTTTTGAAATCTGCCAAAATGTTTTAAAAAATGTCTATTTCCTTCATTATGAAGGACTCTTATTCCTGCACCATAAGATTAATCTTTATCTCTTTTACTTGGTTAGTACCTTCATGTGCAACTTGCAACTTGTCCTGGATTTCTTTAGTAAAGTTGTAAGAGGAAATCTTTTCAAATTTAAAGGGGGAAAGGTGCAGGAGAAGCAATTCTTTGCCTTGGCATCACATTTTACTACTTGGATGTCCTTAGGAGTATACTTATCTTTGATGTTGAGGAATATTTTTCTATTTTTGGTTGTAAGCCACAACTGCTAATTTCTGGTTATCATAAAATTTTGCACCCACATCTTCTATTACCCATAGTTGGATCCATCCAAGAATGTGGGTCTAGATGTGGACTATCCCTCTACAGATGTGTTGTGGAAAAAACTGGCCATTATGGGATCACTTCACAAGTTAAATATGATAGTGATTAAGAAGCTTACTCTGATACCAATTATTCATCATGAAGTGAGATTCTAAAAACTTTCACTAAATTAAAACAGATTATGCTAAGAAATAGATGAAAAGTATGCACAACACAATAGATAGGTATTTTTATAATGGTTCAGTCCAAGTTGGGTTCCTTCTCCACTTCTCTACGATAATCTCCTTTACTATTTTAGATTTCACTAGCACAGATCAACAACGCAAGTTGGTTTTTCCTTAGCTTACCAACAAACTTATTGAAATCAACCAATAATACTACAAGCCCCTTGCTTGAGAAAACAATAAAGGTAAATAATTGTCAAACCCCACTCAGGGCCTATGAGTTTTACCATTACTCTGTAATTTCCTCCATTTTAAGGGGAATATTTTTCCAAATTTGACAAAGTCTACCCTAAGTTATATGGATCTAAAACTATGTATGCATTAATCATCTATAAAAATATAATTCCAATAATTATACAACAACACTATAAATCACTAAACTATCCCAACTTACCCACAACTGCCCAAAATCGTAGTCACACAGTGATGATAATAAACAAAATTGGAATATTACAAATTCATCCACAATATCATGACTATTTATTTATTTAACATGCTATTACATTTTATTATACATTATGTGAAATCTTTTAAATATAGTTATACATACACATATGGGATTCCAATCCCAATTTCTCACATTAATATGAATAACATCCTTTATCTTATCTGCAAACCCAAACTCTCCATTAGGCTCCCTCACATGACCTGCTAGCTAATAAATAAGAATAAGAAGGCATGAGTTCAGGAGAACTCAGTAAGCAAGCTAAATAGAAATAATAGTGAAATAGCAATAGCATGTTCGAAATTAGAACATGAATGAATACATCAAAATGTAAGCATGAGATTGTACTCCTAAAGTTCAAGTCCTCATCATTCCAATGTACATTCTACACCATTTTTTCATTTTACTTATCACAAACTGACCATAATATATATCAAGTTTAGGTCCCTCTTGTACTTAATTTCATAATAGGGACATACAGGCACTTCATATCATAATTGTGCCATTCAGGCACAATACATGTTATAACTATGCCATATAGGCATAAAACAATCCATGCATACCATTATGGAATATTTCCATCAACATAGACAGTTACATAATATAGTAAACAACCTGTTCTTGGGATATTCATAATCCCCATCTATACACACATCAGAGAATACTCACTATCCCTTCATCCACACATTCATTTCTCAACATAGTATATAATCAAGGGTTACCAATTATCCCCAAACTAGGCACCCATTACATCATACAATTAATTCATATATGTGGGCATACCAGTAGCAAAGAATCTATCTCATAATCAAACTTACTTATATACAATAAATGAGATATTCATTATCCTTATTCTTTCATACATGCTCGTACAAAGCATGGGATATATGCTATCGCCATCCAGCAATACATTTAACTTGAAAAGGAGCCTACTTACCTCAAAATTATTCAAGTTCCATAACTCCTCAAGTTCCATAGCTTCCCATTCATACTTAATTTGCCCTACACATATCACATGGTTCACAATTCAATTCACACATATATCAAATATCTCATTAGTCAATTATACATCTCAAACACTTATGTTAGTTGGGAATCAATAGTTGGGAATCAATATCTATCTCCATTTGAGATTATAATTGGGCCAAATTTGACCATTTCAAGGCTTTCATTATTAAAATACCCAATTTAGAATTCTTAACCATCATTTCATTTATCAATTTATGTCATTTAGATTCATATTTCACTTGCCACCTGAGGCTACTATGGAATCAACCAATTATAGCTTTCCTCATTGAGGCATTTCTTCAGACATCTCATAGGCATTATTTAGATTACATAATTTCAATAAAATATCTCAAAGGGATTTCATTTCCAATAACACATAATCATTACAGAATATAATTAATAGTTATTCAACTTCCATGGCAAGTTAATTAGGCCCATAATTCTATCAATTTGCCACTCAAACACCTTATACACAATGTGCCCTTTACAACCTTCAAGTTATGCACAATAACAATTTTTTTGGGATTTCTGATGGCTCAAATTTAATACCTCGCAAGTGCACGGTCGATGTATAGTCTAGTGTGCTTATGCAAGGGTCGATC
>JAYJMB010059607.1:0-26773 GCA_036873735.1 Pouteria campechiana | reverse complement strand
TTTCCAATAATTTTTTTTATACTATTCAAAACCCCCTTCTTTACTAAACACATTGCACAAAAACATACTAATTACTCATCGTGGGATCGACCCTTACTCACACTACTACATGAAAATTAGATTGGAGCAAGGTTCTAAATTTGGGTGCCCACGACAGCACCACCGGTCATCTAGAGAGGGGTCTGTTGTACCAGAACCTCATCCAAAAATGTTTGAGGAGGCTCGGTCTCTGCAAACCAATCTGATTGACGTCTCCTCCTATAGAAGTACCTCTCAATTCCCCGACTTCTTCTTTTGGACCTAGTTAGGTCACTGCAGTGGACTCGCTTACATCCTCCATTCCCGAGGTCACCATTAGAGAGCAGGTCCTTTCTCTAGGGAATGTTGGTGGTCACTCCGGCGGGATAATGTATCCCTCTTTTTCTACACTATTTCTTCTGACCCTTCTTCATTTGTATGGACTTCCCTGATAATTCCTTTTTTGTCTTTTTTGGTTCCAAGCCTATAGTCAGTACAGCCCCAGTGGTGGGTTCGAATTCAAATGTAGCCAGGGGATTTGCAGAGGTTATTGTTGAGGAGATGGAAGAGTTCTTGGGGGGGGGGGGCATGGGGCAAAAGTTGTGGGGACGCAAGAAACTTTAGTGGTTGTTAAGGCATCCTCTTTTACTACTGTCTCCTGTCCTTCTACTAATTTTGTAGGTGAGTATGTCTCTCACCCACTTTTTGTATATATTATTGATAAGAATGTACTAACATCTTTCTTTGAAAATGTTGACATTTTCCTTTCGGCCTTGTTGTAGATTTGTTTTCTTCTGACCAACTGTCTAGTGCTCTGAAGCATCAGTACTCTAGCTCTAGCCTGGCTCCTCCTTACTTAGTGCTTTCAAGGAGGGGCTTCAAGTTTGAGCAAGGCGACATCAACTCCTAGATCCAGCTCCATTAGCGAGACTGCCGCTTCCATGAGTCGAAGCTCCTCCCAACATTTTGCTTCTGCTGGTGCCGCTCCAAGGAGAAGGACATCGATACTATCCCTACTTAAGAACCTGACAATGGCGGCTGTCTTCATCAGCAAGCTTGCCTGCTACAAAGACCACTCTCGGGCTAATGCATGCAGTTGGGATGGCTTGGTAGTGGATTCTGCCCTCGACAATGTGCGTAATGCAATCAGAAGGTAAGGTTTCATCATCGGATGAAGGCTGTACTACAACAGCTTATAGTTGCTCAAGAGCAACGGGACACTGCCATCGTTGAGTTTTCTGCTGTGATGATGGAGTTAAAGGAGGAGTAGGTCCATTTTAATGAACTGGAAGTGACCACTTTTGAGTTGAAGGCAAAGGAGGACAAGCTTCTAGCAGATCGGGAAGTTGTGGTCCAAGCGCAGAAGGAGGTTGAGAGCTCCCTTAAGAGGGTGGAGGCCAAGCATGATGCTGTGGTGCTCACGTAGAAAGAAGCCAAAGACTCCCTTAAGTATGTCGAGGCTGAGCACAACGCTGCTGTGGCGGCTGTTAATACCAAGGTGGAGCAGCTGGCCAAAGTGGAGATAGAAGTTGCTGGGCTGGAGGAATCTCTGCAATAGAAGGCTAGCGTATTGAGAGAGTAACATGCCGCCGAGGTTACTTAAACCCACTAGTGACTATTGGAGCAGCTGACTACAAAACCTGAGTGCAGAGAAATATTGTTTCAACAAATGGCTGAATATTTTAGGCAGGCCTTTAATTCCTCTAAGAAGAAGATTTCTAAAAAATTCTCTGGAATAGATCTAGATGATATTCAACCTGACGGGGAAGATTTGTAACTATAAAACTGTGTGAAATGAAAAGATGTCTTTCTTTTTGTATTTCATGTATAGTGATAGTTGAATATCTGCATATAGACCAAGTCCTTTGAAAGAGGGGAGCAAATGCCCCCAGTGTTTGCTCCCTTCTGGCTCATGCATAGTGATGCTTTAGAAAATGCCCATTAATAGGTAATTCTTCTTTGCCATTACTGTTTGTAATTTTGTATGAACCATTAGCAGAAGCTTCTTGGATAACATAAGGCCCTTCCCATTTGGGCTTAAACTTACCAATTAACTTGCCACCCGCCATTAGTTCAATCCTTAGTTTGAGAACTAGATCACCCAGGTGATAAGCTTGGTGTTTAATCGATTGGTTATATGCCTTGGCCATGTGAGCTTGATATAACTTGATCCTTTGTTTGGCTAGTAATTGCTTTTCATCTAAAGCATCAAGCTCCTCGAACCGCAACTTTGCATATTGATCTATTGTCAACCCTGAGTGCATTACAACTCTTAGTGATGGCAATGGCACTTCAAAGGGCAAAACCACTTCCGCCCCAAACACCAGAGAATATGGAGTTGCATTGGTTACTGTCTGGTGAGTGGTACGATAAGTTCAAAGTGCTTGTGGCAGTTTGAGATGCCATTGCTACTTGTCCTTATCTGCCGTTCTTCTCATAATCCTTAGGATGGCCTTGTTGAATGCTTCTACTTGACCATTTCCTTGTGGATGATATGGTGTAGAAAACACATGTTTGATGCATTGCTTTTGGAAAAATCTTTCCATTTCTTCATTCCTGAGGGAGGTGCCATTGTCCGATGTAATTTGGTATGGGTTACAATATCGATACACGATCTTGAACTTGATGAAGTTGATTACTTCTTTGGCTCTAACTCTTTTATATGAGTCAACTTCCATCCATTTGGAGAAGTAATCAGTTGCTGCTAGAATGTAGGCATGCCCTTTGGAAGATGGAGGGTTGATTGGGCCAATAATGTTGAATTCCCACCATGCCAATGGTCAAGAGATGCTTGCAAGTACCAACTCTAATGGTGGTATGTGTCTAATATCAGCATGTAACTGACATTGGAAACATGATTTGGCTAATTGCAGTAAGTTTGAGACCATGGTAGGTCAGTAGTATCTTAGGCATTTGATCCATCTGTATAATCTTTGACCAAATGGATGCCCACAGCATTCACTGGAATCTCTTGCATGAGTGTATATTGAATCTCTTTCCCATTAAGACAATGGAGCCAGAGTCCATTATATGCCTAGCAATATAGTGCATTATTGTAATACACATATCGAGCATCTTTTTTTCTTAGAGCTAATCTTTCCTACAAATTTTTTGGGAGGATTCCATATTGCAGGTAGTCAATATACAGGATTCGTCAATCATCCACTATTAATTCCATGCAAGCTATACATTCCACTTGTTTCTTAGTCTCATCATCATATGAGTCTAGAATACGGGTTCGTTGCTCAATTTTGACAATGACTTCTTGGCCTCTGGCAATGACTAAAGTGGTTGCTAAATTTGTTAAAGCATCAGCAATGGTATTCTCGATTCTAAGAATATGCCCAATGCTGACTTGAAAAAGTTGATCCAATAACCCTTGATCAATATCATAATACTAGTGTAAATGGGGATAGTGAACTTTATATTCGGTGGTTAATTGTTGGACTACTAATTCTGAATCACCAAAGATATCTAGTTTTGTAATACCAAAGTTGAGGGCAATTTGGAGTCTTAAGGCCAGTGCCTCATACTCTACTTCATTGTTGGTGTAATTCTTTCCTAAATAGAAAAAATATGAAGGATATCTTTTTGAAGTGAAATGAAGATAATTCTAATGCCCGCATAGACAAATTTGGCAGCACCATCGAAGTACATTTGCCAGGGAGTGTTGACTTGGGCTGTGAATACTTCTTTATCTAGCAATTCTTCTTACACAATAACTTCTTCATCGACCGGATGCATTGCCAAGAAGTCAGCC
This sequence comes from Pouteria campechiana, assembly GCA_036873735.1. Lineage (NCBI taxonomy): Eukaryota > Viridiplantae > Streptophyta > Magnoliopsida > Ericales > Sapotaceae > Pouteria > Pouteria campechiana. The sequence continues at coordinate 22,995 of JAYJMB010059607.1, read as the reverse complement.
AAGGGATAAAGTTGATAAAATTGTAACAATAGTAATGACCACTTAGCCAACTATCCTGATAGCATGGGATGAGTGATTAAAAACTTGAGTGGATCCGCTTTATAAATTAACCGAATCTCACGAGCAAGGAAATAATGCCTTAACTTTTGAGCTACAAACACCAAGGCAAGGCATGTCTTTTCGATTGGAGAATAATTACTCTGCATCGACCAACCGACAAATAAGGTAATACAATGCTTTCTCTTTATCTTCTTGATTTTCTTGTGAGAGCAATGCCCCTAACGATTGCTCACTTGTGAAGATGTATAAAATAAGTGGTTTACCCTTAGTTGATACTGCCAAAACTGGTGGGTTGCGGAGCAATTCTTTGATGGTATCAAAGGCTTTTTGGCAAGCTTCATCCCAAATAAAGGTCACATCTTTCTTTAGTAGGTGGTGAAATAGCTGACATCTTCCTGCTAAGTTGGCAACAAATCTTCTGATATAAGATAGCTTGCCTTGCAAACTTCTTAGATCATCTATATTCCTTAGGGGAGGAATACTTCTGATCATCTCTGCTTTTTGTGGGTCCACCTTGATTCCTTGATGATGGACAATGAATCCCAGAAACTTGCCTGACCCTACTTCAAATGCACATTTGAGCGGGTTCATGCATAGCTTATTTTTCTTTAGCCATACAAAGATGGTCCATAAATCCTGACGGTGTTGATCATACCGTTAGATCTTACCACCAAATCATTAACATAGCATTCAACATGTTTGTTAAGCATGTCATAAAAAATAACTTGCATAGCCCTTTGATAAGTAGCTCATGCATTCTTTAACCAAATGGCATAACTTTATAGCAAAAGGCGCCCATTGGAGTGCGAAATGCAATAGATGCTTCATCTGCTGGGGTCATCTTGATTTGGTTGTAGCTAGAGTAACCATCCATGAACGAGAATGTGTCATAGAGCGATGTACTATTGATAAGGAGTTTCATATATGGTAGCGGGAACTCATCTTTAGGACAAGCTTCATTGAGATTGACAAAATTGACACAAACTCGGATTTGCCCATTCTTTTTCTTTACTAGGATAACACTGGAGATCCATCTCGGGAATTTGATTTTTTGAATGAAATTGGCTTCCAGCAACTTGTTGATCTCATTAATGATTTGTTACTCCAAGTTAGGTCTAAACTTCCTTAGTGCTTGCTTCACTAGTCGCTTGCTTGGAGAAATATGTAAAGAATGCATGGCAATATCTGGATCTAGCCCAGGCATTTCAGAGTATGTCCATGTAAACACATCTTTGAATTCCCTAAAAAGATCCATTAGTAATTGCTTTTCATGTTCTGGCAAAGACTTGGCGATAAAGGTAAGGCACTTATCTTTATCTGTACCCAAGTTGAACTCTTCAAGTTCATCGATTGTTGGTTGTCCACCATCTTCTAACCCCAACAGAGTTGTGCTATAGGTTATTTCTTCTAAGGAAGAACCAAAGCCATTGTCTTCTTCTTCTGAATGGCCAAGGTTTGGCTTGTGATTGGACTTAAGAGTCTCACTTATCATTCCTGACTTTGATTTAAAAATTGATGGGTCATTAATGACTTCTTTGTCCTTTGTGTCATCAAGTCCCTCTAAATTTGTTTGTGATTCTCTGTCATCAGACTTGGATTCTTCCTCCTTTGTTGATGCATGGTGAGAGGTGGAAACCATATAGCAATGTGCAATTGTTGATAGGGGGATGACATTTTTGACGTCTTGTACTCAGTAGGAGCTGACTGATAGTCCCACATAGTGGGATAGGCAATCGACCTGATATTCTCACAAGAGCTATTCGAGGTATACTCATCATCACTATCCATGTCAATATCATTGTCTGCACTAAGATCTGTCTGATCTCATGATACAGAGACCCTTTAATTTTCCTTTGATTGGAACCAAAATAAGCGAACTGGTTACTGACATATAGGGTTCATTAGGATAAATGCCAAGAAGGTCAATGTCACGCCCAACCTTCCGAGACATGACTTACCAATTTACACTATATTTCACCTAAATTTGCCCACTTTTAGGGTGGAGTGTCTGGGATCCATTCCAGGACGCCTTTACATTTCATTATTTTTGTGTCAAATTTACTAACTTTTAGTGAGATTTCTATCAAAATTTCTCTAGAGTTTCTCCTAAAATATCAAGCTTTGAACCTGATATACAATCAATCAATTAAATTTTAAAAATCCAACTCGTAACTATATTTAACTAAAATGCTAAAAAATATAAATCAAACCATACATTATGATAATGGCCCAACTTACCCACAAGCCAGAATCTGTATCACACCATGATTACAATAACTATAATCCAACTCCATTTCATATACGTCATTTGAAATAATCTAAATGCAATGCGAATACACAAGGAATTATACAATTACAAATCAATATACTATAATGAAAGAATCTTCAATCTTGCTCTATAATCCAAATCCACAATTTGGAGTCTTCATCTAACTTGTCTTCATCTAACTTGTTAGCTAAAAATTTAAACAAGAAGGCATGAGTCCGAACAACTCAGTAAGCAGGCATGTAATAACAAAATATAGTCAATGATTAAGATACATTATATTCATTTTGAAAACAGATTTAGTTCATGCTTAATATTGCTATATCTCAAACATTCTATCTTCATCATCACAATTATCAAATTTCACAATTTACACATATTTCAATGGGATAATTCATCTTTTTCGAAAGACATCCATAAACAATAATAATGGCACATAGTGGGATATGCCATAACCCCGACAACCAAATATTCATATCATACCCAAAACATTGATAATTTCAATCTACGGCATACTCACTATCCCTCACAAGCAAATAACATCAATCTTAATTAAACATGGGATATCTAGTATCCCCATCTAAAATACACATGCCTGGCAACAAATAAATGGGATATTCATCCCCATATTAATCAAAGAAGGGAGCTTACTTACCTTAGGCCCTTAGCTCCAAACCACTTTTCTCCAGCTCTGTCTTTTCATCCTTCTCAAATCATCTCGTACAGGGCTATAATCTCATTTAATTAACCATTTGTACTCATGTACTTAATACATCATATTAACATTTCTTTTATAGCCAATTTCAAGCTAAAATCATCAGACATATGATAAACATCAGTTAAACTAACATTTTCCAATAGGACATCATAAGAAATCTTCATTTTCTATTGCATTTAATCTTGTAATTAACATGATTAATACTTAAATATCATTTAAAAGACTCAATTAAGTCTTTCATTCGATTAATTCATGGCTTACATAGCCTATACTTCAAAAACCTTAATTTGACTTAAACTAGGTCATACTGTATAATCTATTTTACAGATCTAAATGATCCTAAACAAGCCTTAAAACATCATAAAACAAAATTAAGCATTTTGCCCATGTTTATTGCATCCAAACATACATTTTCCCCCAATTTTCTCTATGCATAAAACCTTAAAAGCATGAAAACCCAAATTTCAATTGGGGAACCATAATTTAACAAGTCCAAACCCTTTTTATGCATGCATACATCATTTTACCCATGATTTCTACATTATATCCATCATTTTTCTCCAAAATCTCCAAATTCCCAAAACCCTAACTTAAGAACATTTGAGACAAGGAGGGAAAGACCAACTTACCACTCAATCTATGCATGGCTTTCTCCCATAGATGAGGATCTGAGCTCAAAGCTTCAAGTGGCCCACTACATTTGAAGGAAATCAAATTTCTTCCATTTTTCATGGTTCAAAGGGCCAAAAATTAGGTTTAAATGAAAGATCACATGATTTTTTAACTAGGTAAGATGATTTCCTAGCTAAATAGGTAAGAAACAAAGCTGAATGAGGTTAGGGCATGAAAGGGGAAGAAACGAAAGAAAACGGAACAAAATGATGGGGGGTGGGGGGAAGTCTATTACCCCTTTATAATTGCTGATAAGCAGCACCAACACCAATTTGCTGCCCAAATGCCTAATTTCCATCATGATCCGTTGTTAGATTGGGCACTGCCATCGCTAACCTGCTGTCGGCTAAGAGATGTTTTCGTATTACATAAATAAATTCATCAGACTATATTTAAATTGAGTGAGTATTAATTGGAAAGATAATTTCAAGCTCTATAACTTTTATGTCCAGAATTTTTTCTAATTCAGTGTCTAAGTATGGGTAATTTAGCCTCAAAGTGATACCATGTGTTTTATCCCAATTTACAGCTCTAAAGACATCCATAGTACTTTCACTCAAATTTTCTCATACAATATCTGATTCATGTGATTTTTGATTCATTATCTGGGAAATTTCAAGGGTACAACTTTCATATTGAACACATTTTCTTAATCATTCATCTTATATGCCAAAAATGGGTACAAGTGGCACCTATATTGTTTTCAGCTTCTTTCACCATATATATGGATGTATAGTCAATTCCCAAAATCTTACAATATTGCATTTGCACCCCAAATAACTTTATAAATCCAATTACTCCCATGCCTAATCATCCCAAAATGATCATTTCATAACATTATTGTCATTCCCAAACTCAAGTAATAATTTGTCTGTTACAAAGGACTACTCAAAATTCAGAATTTTACACTTATGAAATATCACCCATAACCTCATTTTACACAAAATACTTCAATATCACCAAAATTACTTCCCACACATCATATGCATGAAATGGAACATGCTTATGCTATTTACCACTTTATTTGAAGTCAATTTCTAAAAATTACTCATTCAATTATTTTTAATTGAATTTCTCTTAATTTTTTGCTATAAATGACTCCACATGCCAAGTTCATTCTAAGTTGCATCCAATACTGAAACGGATGCTTCACACACATTATAATATGTATGATGACTAGTTTAAATTCTTTGTATAACTTAAATATCAAATTCACCTATTGAGTTCTTTTCACATAACTTTCAACTTAATAGTTCAAAATTCCAAAATTCTCTCAAAAATTCAATTCAATATCTCATACACATCACATTATACATAATAATAATGCTACATTGGTCATTCAAGTCATATACATGACTTTGCTCAAAATTAACACATAAGTTCTTTTTCACTCAAAACTACTAATGAAGTCATTCTCTTTGTTCAATTTAGTTTTTCATAACAAATTTCTTTATAAAATACTGTGTATCACCTCAATTCCTCATTTTATTGAAATACAAACAATTTTCCCTAAATTTCAACACCATAGGTGTTACAGCCAATCATCCTTCTACATCCCTTGCTGAATTTCTAAAACTTTTTAGTAGACAAAAATTTCTTGGGTAGAATATCAGAAGTATGACATTGTCCATTGGGCAAGCCCATCTCCTTGAATACTAGTCTTCCTTTTTACACTTGGGATTGCGGTTTAGGTTCTTCGCCCTAAATGATTTCTAACTTAGTCATTTGAGTCAATGGCCAATTATACTCAACAACCAGAGATTATAATTTTCCTCTTCTGATTTCCCATTTACTACTTTTGGTGCTAAGATTGGTGCTCCTAGTGTTAGTCTCAAAGTGAAAGACTATGTTGGTTTCGAGACCACTTGAGAGTAGCTTGGCATTGAGGGTGATAATGTTGAGGAGTAATTGTTGTTCTCCTTGAACTCAGAGTGTTTATTTGGAACTAGGTGTTCTGAACTAGTGCCGGTTGTGGTGGCATATAAACTTGCAAAGAGTTTGCAACTTGATTCTCATAAAGTCCACCTAGTGGGCGTATGGCTTGCCCCTTGCCTATTTATGGCTTGGCTGACCTTCTTCCACATCCTCTTCCAAGCGGTCTTGGTGTCGATGTCCTAGTTTGGAAAGAAAAAGATTGTGGAGTTGAGGAAGTTTCAACTGGCCTCCCATTGAACATATTCTGAATTAGCGGAGCTGGTGCCAAAGCAGGAGTGACCAAGTGCTCCAACGGTTGCGGATGCTGAAACGACGACTTATCTTCATCACCATTGTCTACTTGGAACACCTCCATCTCTTTCATGAGTTTTAACTTATCTTCTTGTGAGAAGCTTGTCGCATTGTCAAAGCGCGAAGATATTAGTTGTGGAACCAACGGGAGTGGAGATGCCTGTGGAAATAAATCCCATAATTAGGATTCTTGTGATGTGGACCCTTATCTTTTGACAAAAATGGTTGTTGCCTTCTATCCACAGTTGGCTTGACTGATTCTTTCGACGGCTTTGATTCATTTGGTGCTAGCTCATAATATTGAACTTCTAAGAAGAACACCTCAGAAGTTGTAAATGGCCATACATCAGCCAATATGCCCTTCATTGTGCCATCTTGGTAGAATTTAAAGCATTAGTGCGCCATGGATGCCACAACTTGGTATCGGTGCAACTATGGCCTTTTGAGCAACAGATTGTAGGATGTTGGTGCATTAATGACATGATAATTGACCTTTATAAGAAATCCTTGAATATCAAGACTCAAGGTGATAGTCCCCATAGTCCTCTGACTTTCTTGGTTGAAGCCTTGGATCACCAAGGTGTTGCTTTTGAGAATGGATGGGCATATTCCAATTCGCTTTAGTTTTGTGAGTGAAAGAATATTCATCACAGATCCTGGATTTAACATAATGCAATTAATCCTTTCTTCTGCTAAATTGTTACTTATAAACAATGGATGATTATGCTCTATACTTCCAAGCAATAAGTCGTTATCTTTAAAAGTAATGGTCTAGTTGTATTCAATTGTATTAGCAACCTCTTGTAGGTATAGGTCTTTGAAAAACTCATCTACCAATGCATTAATGAGCGCTTACTCTCCTTAGAGAATTGGAGTGCATTGTATATGCTCAGTCTTGCTAAAAATTTTGTGCAAGTGAGCGGCAACATCATACCCTGGTTTATTTGTGAGTTCTAAAGTTTCAGTCTCTTCAACAAGAGGATGAGGAACTCTAGGTATTAGCTCTTCTTACATTGAGACCTTTCCTTTGTCCTAAGTTATATTTTTTTTGGATCGTAACACGGTCATTGCTTCAAATGATTTAGATGCTTCTTGTGGAGCATTCTCTTCATCTAGCATGATGTCGGTCATGTTGCAAGATACCTCCATAGGTTCTAATGGCTCTTGGATTAGAATCTTGAGCAGTCCAGAAAATGAAGTAGGTACCTCTTTGGGTAATGGAAAAGCCTTTCCCAATGCGATAATGCATTCCCATATTATGCGCTCCTCTTCTCGCAATACGGGATAATAAAGGCGAACATTGCATCATCTCAAGGAAAAATTATAAAGATGCTCCCCTTCAAGAAGATGAATTCTTTGCACTTGAGCTTTAAAGAATTGAGAAGTATAATCATGATATCTGTGTATAAATACTTTAATCAACACCTCCCAAGATCTTAATGATTCAACTGGCAATGTCATGATTTACTTTAGGGCATGGCAATTTTCAGCCAATGAAAATGAGAAGCTCTTGATCACATATGCCTCATTCTGGGACATCATTCACACTAGGGCCTGATATTGGAACAAGTGTCCAATTATAGCCTTGTAGTGTTCTTTGAATAATTTCATCATGAGCCACCCTAAGTAACGGACTTGCTTAATTTCTAGGACTGCCATTAAAATAGGGGCCTTCATGTGGTGCATATATTCAAGGACCCTCGCAACGTGTGACTCTATGAACACTTGCTCCTTCGGCGGGTCATCCATCACCCTCATCTTCTTCTTTTCGGCTTGATCCAAGGCATCTATGAAGTTAGATGGCATTTGATGGTGAAAATAAGCCCTTTTTGTTAGGCAAAGATGGATTTCTTCCACCTCTGGGTGATCGCATGCTTGTGGGTCACTCCAAGCAGCGTCCCTCCATTTGTGAACATAATTGGTCATGTTCTTGCCATAATGCTGGTCCTAGTTAATAAGAGACTCTCTGATTCCTTCCTTTCTTTTCAAAAGGAAGCATAACTGGAACGTATCTTGCAAGGTGACCCACTCCTTAGCATCCTGTACTGCTGGAGTTTGGAAACAATTCTTCTTCACTTTTGGAGAAAGTGAGTTTCCAAAATTTTGATGCGTCTTAGCAAGATTTGGGTTTCTCCGCAGCACTCATCAACATAGCAGAGATGGTGTGTGACCAGCAAATCATCGACGTTGAATACGATGAACCCTTGGCATTGGTACTCTCTTTGGTGATCACACCTTCTAGAAGAGTGTTCCCGCTTCTTGTTTGGCCTACTAGTGGAGGCCTCTCCTTTGCCAATGTGATAACAAGATGCTACTATTGAATATTCAAATGGATTATCCTCATTAGAGCTTGGGTTATCCCTAGTTTTCAAGTGTGGCAAGTTATCACAAAATGTTATCCATACTTCATCTGTAGCCCACAAAAGTGACAATGATGACTCCCAAGCATAGAGCTCTAGGCACCCTTGATCAAAGTGGGTCCTATTTTTCTTTTTCCCTACCATCCTCTTGTAAAAGGATTTAAGTCTCTCGGGTTGAAGGTAATCCCCAATGATATATGGTTGGAACCATGATGGCCAATAATGTATTCTTTCAGGATATGAGAATAAATTCTTCAAACACTCTTCCCTTTCTTTCTACTTTGCATGTTTAATCTGACAATTCAGTCCCTCACACCAAATTAACGGGACCTGTGGGATGTCCTTTAGGCAAACAAGATCCTAACCTTCATCATCAACTGTGATTTCTTTTTGTGCCTCTTTGCTAGAGGTTTTAGGGAACTAACAATCAAACTCTTGTTTCAACATTGCTACATCGGGAATCTCTTTTACTGATATGTTGTTGGATGTTACTGCATCCTTCTTTGGTGTAATGATTCCACTCTTCATGCAATGGTTAATAATTCTTCTTATTGTCTTACATTTAATTGTCGGGTGATTGATACCCCAATGGTAATGACAATATAGGGGATAGTTCACCTTATTTTCTTTCACTGAGAACATGGGTTCTTGTGGCTTTATATTGCCTGATTGAATGAGCCTTAATAGAATTGGTACCACGACGTCATCAAAATATTGATATTTTGGCTCTGGGATCTCCCTTTTCTTTGAATATCTGTATTTATCACTAGTTTTGGTCTTAGTGGCATTGACAGAAATGTTTGGTTTTCCTTTTTTGGGTTCTTTCTTCTTAAGCCTAAAGATGCTTTCTTTTTGCAATTAGTAGAAGCAACGCTGGAGGTGTGCATGATTTTAGCTCCTTCGTGCGATTGATTTTTAAGGAGCTCTTGCTAAGGGTTTTTAGAAATCATTTTAGCTAAGGTTTAAGGGAAATTCTTGGAGAGCTTTTGAAGGAGAGAAGATCAAGGTTGAAGATTAAGGAAGAAGCTGTTTTACAAGGAGTGGAAGTTAGACTGAATAGGGGAAGACTCTACCTTTATTGTTTCCTTTATTCTAAGTGATTTAAATCCTTATAATTATAGATTTTTTTGGAATTCATTTTGGAATTAGATAATGATGATGTTCTATTTCTATTGGATTAATTTTTATTTCATCATGTCTAGCTAACTTCACTATTTCTAAAGGGAAGATGGAGTTTATGTGAATTTCATGGCTCAATCAATGACTTGCTTATTTGGCAATGCAACTGAGTTTATTTGTGTTGTTTGGTGTTTAATGCATTCAACTGATTGGTCCTCTATTGAATGATCAAGTACTTAGAGTTTGACACTTGAGAGAGGTAAACCTTAATAGGATCTAGACATTACAACATAAAACTATAGATGACTCAGGAGAGCTTCTATGTTCTATGAAATCTTCTACAGAGAACCATAGATATTAATGCATTATTCTTATTCATTTTTCTAGGGATATCAAAATCAGGATATTGGGAATACATACGTGAATTGACACATGGGAGAGGGGGTTAAGTGAATTGCAATTCTCGATTTATAAACCAATGTAGTGATCAATCTGCGATGAGTTGAAAATGTCATGAATGAAATCTAAATGAAATCAACCCTTTAGAGTCTTCACATATTGATTTATTCTGTTTAAAGTTATCCATTTTGTTTGTTATTCAATTATTACTCAATTTTGGTTATACCAATAAAGTCCAAAATAGTCATAACGATAGATAGTGAGAAGTTAAAAGACACAATCCTTGGGTATACAACACTCATTCATCACTAAACTATAAAGCTTGACGTCGTACACTTGCAGTCAAATTTGAAGCAAACAAGTTTTTGGCGCCATTATTAGGGATTGGTGTTATTTTGATTTTTCGCTAATATTGTTAACAAATAGTTTTAGCTTTAATTTGGATTTGCATTTTCTTTTATTGAATCTATTTTTTTCCTTTTGTTTTCATTGCATAAATTCAATTTCGTCAATTCTCATATCAGTGTCTGCAAAAATGCAAATTTTCTGATCTAACTCCCTTTGTTCCAGAAATAGAGAGAACACAGAAAGAGATTCGAAAGGTGAAGTGAGCAGTAACAACAACAATGACCAAACCAGGACAAAATCAACCGATAATAGAACCAAACCAACTACCACAACAAAGGCTAATCGGGGACTATTTTAGGTCCATGGTTAATGAGAACTACTTTGGTATCACTCATCTAACCATCAATGTAAATAATTTTGAGTTGAAGCCAGCACTGATCAACATGGTCCAGTAGAACTAGTTTGGGGGTTCACCGAGTGAAGACTCGAACATCCACTTAGCCATGTTTCTATAGATTAGCAATATAGTAAAGATAAATGGAGTACCAGATGAGGCCATCCTATTGAGACCCTTTTCATTTTCATTGAGAGACAAGGCAAGAGGCTAGTTGTAGATTTTACAACTGAGAAGCATTACAACATGGGAGGAGATGGTGGAGAAGTTCCTCGGAAAGTTCTTTCCTTCGGCTAAGATAGCTCAACTGAGAAGTGAGATTGGCCAATTCAAATAGATAGACTTTGAGCCACTTTATGAGTGTGAGGAGAGATTTAAGGATCTACTTAGAAGATGTCCACAACATAATTTTCCAGACTAGCTATAGATTCAGTTGTTCTATAATGGGTTGAATAGCTAGACAAGAACAATAGTAGATGCTACATCCGGAGGCTCATTAATGGCCAAGACTACAACTGAGGCATACCAACTACTTGAAGACATGGCTTCAAATACATTCTAGTGGCCAAATGAGAGAAACATAGTGAGAAAGGTAGCAGGTTGTCTTGAGGTGGACCCAATTACAACGTTGACTGGACAGATGTCTTCTTTGATACACCAATTGGCCATTGCCAATTCAACACCTAAGGGAGTGTCTACTATAGGAGAGTCCTTTTCATTTTCTTTGCCAATTGAAGCATATACTACTGGAGATCCAAATAGAGAAGAAGTGCAATGTATCAATAATAAGGGCTATAATAATTCTCAAGGGAACAAAATGCAAAATCCATATTATCCTGAAAATTGGAGGAATCAAGATAACCTCCTACATGAAAATCAAAGGAATAACTTGAACCATCCTCCTGGATTTCAAAAACCACATTAACCTCAACACTAGTCTTAGCCAGCTGAAAAGAAGCCATCCTTAAAAGATCTCATGAGCACTTTTGCTCAGGAAATTTGAAACAAGTTTGCCAGGAATGAGGCAAGACTTAATATGGAGACAACTATGGGAAACATCAATGCCTCCATTGAATCTCTGGAAATATAGATTGGGCAAATTGCCAGCTCATCCAGTAATTTGAATAGGGATAATTTTCCAACCAACACAGAGAAGAACCCAAGACAACATTGCAATGCTATGATGTTAAGAAGTAGAAGAGAACTTGAACCACCAAGAGTGCAAGAAGAGCTAGGGATGTCTAAAAAACTTTCTTCAGAAAGCCAAGATTCAGATTAGAGAGAGAAATAAGAAAAACTTGAAAAATAAGAGTACCAACCAGGGAGGATTACATTTCCTAACAATCCCCCTATCTCGCAACCCAAGCTCCCTTTTCCTCAGGGATATGAGAAGAAGAAGATTGATGAACAATTCAAGAAATTTCTAGAAATGTTTAAAAAGATTTACATCAATATTTCATTTGCAGAAACTTTGGAGCAGATGCCTAATTATGCTAAATTTATGAAGGAGTTCATATATAGGAAGCGAAAGTTGGAGCAAGTTGACATAATGAAGTTGATAGAGGAGTGCAGTGCAATTCTTCAGAGATAGCTCCCTTACAAATTGAAGGATAAAGGAAGTTTTACTATCCCTTGTACCATTGTAAAATAATCTTTCTAGAAGGCATTGTGTGATTTAGGAGCATCTATTAATCTAATGTATTTGTCTATTTTCCAAAAAACTAGGACTTGGGGAAGTGAAGATGTATCCATGGGCTAGCTGATAGGTCTTTGACCTATCCATGGGGAATTATTGAAGATGTATTGGTAAAGGTGGACAAGTTCATCTTTCCAATAGACTTTGTTATTTTGGACATGGAGAAAGATTAGGAAGTGCCCATGATTTTAGAAAGACCATTTCTAGCAACAGGAAGGTCATTGATAGATGTCTAGGAAGGAGAGCTGACATTGAGGATAAACGATGAACAGGTAAATTTAAGATTTATTGTTCTATGAATTTTGCTCTTGAGAATGAGACATGCAGTATGATAGCGGTGCTGAATGATTGCATTGATTTTGTATTTACTGATGAATTCATTCAAGATCCTTTAGAAAATTGCATTTCAAATTTAGTTAGCCAGGACAAGACAAGCTCAAGAGAAGTTATGGAGTATGTCTCAGCATTGGAGTCAGTTTCTACAGAATGAACCAATAAGAAATTTGAAGCACTGGAGGAAGACTCATTAGTGGAAGAAGTGGAGGCTACAACAGAGCTTAACCAGTTGCCTGAGCATCTTAGATATGCATATCTAGGTAGTAATTCTTCTTTTCTAGTGATTATTTTTTCCTCTTTGATAGGTTTGGAAGAACAGAAGTTGTTGTGAATTTTGAGAGAGCACAAATCGACAATCACATGGTCAATAAAAGATATCAAGAGATTAAGCTCAGCAATTTGCATGCACAAAATTTTGCTGGAAGATTCATTTAAGCCATTGAGAGAACTGCAGAGGAGGCTTAACCTAGCAATGAAAGAGGTAGTACGAGTAGAGGTATTGAAGTTATTTAAAGCAGGTATTATATACACTATCTTCGATAGTGAATGGATAAGTCCAATCCAATGTGTACCGAAGAAAGGAGGTATGACTATAGTTAAGACTGAAAATAATGAGTTGAGTTACACACAAACAGTCACAGGTTGGAAAGTATGTATTAATTATTGAAAGATGAACAAAGCAACTTGAAAGGACCATTTTTCATTACCATTTATTGACAAATGTTGCACCACTTGGCGAAACATGAATATTACTATTTTGTTGATGGTTATTTGAGTATAACCAAATTGTGATTGCCTCAGAAGACCAAGAAAAAACTACTTTTACTTGTCCTTATGGTACATTTGCATATAGAAGAATGTTTTTCAGGTTGGGTAATGCCTTTCTGTGTTTGGATCCACTTTTTATCAATGTTTGCATAATTTTTCTTTTATGTTACAATGTTGTGAAGAAATTAATTTGGTTTTGAATTGGGAGAAATGTCATTTCATAGTTAGAGGAGAAATAGTGTTGGGACATAAGGTATCCTCTTAAGGATTGAAAGTTAATCAGGTGAAAATAGCAACAATTGAACAACTTCTACCTCAAACCATAGTGAAAGGAATTTGAATTTTTTTAGGGCATGCTGGATTTTATTGAAGATTTATTAATGATTTTTCAAAAATTGCAAAACCATTATATAATCTCCTTGAAAAAATACTTTATTTGACTTTAACAATGATTGTTCATAGGCATTTAACATATTGAAAGAGAAATTGATTTCTGCACCAATACTAACAATGCCTAATTGGAATGAGCCATTTGAAGTGATGTGCAATGCTAGCGATTTAGCTTTGGGTGCAGTTTTGGGTCAAAAGCATGAAAAACTCTTTAGGGTAATATCTACTATGCAAGCTAGACTCTGGATGAGGCACAGTAGAATTACACTACAATAGAGAAAGAGTTGCTGGTAGTCTTTGCACTGGAGAAGTTCAGATCCTATATCATTGAATCAAAGGCAATAGTGTATACTAACCATTCCGCAATCCAGTATCTCTTTATAAAGAAAGATGTAAAACCTCAACTGATCCGATGGATACTAGTGTTACAAGAGTTTGATCTGAAGATTCAAGATAAGAAAGGAAGCAAAAATGTAGTGGCACAGATCATTTGTCTAGGTTGTAACAACCAGATTCAAAAAAGTTTATTAAGGAGAAATTTCCAGATGAAAAACTTTTTACTTTGAGTGGAAAGTTCCCATGGTATGTAAATTTTTTAAACTTCATCGCATGCAGAACTTATCCTCTAGACATTAAAGGGCAGTGAAAGAAGAAACTCTTGGATGATGTCAAGGCTTATCTTTGGGATGATCTATTCTTGTTTAAGAGGTGTGGTGATCAGATAATCCGTGTTGGTCTCGTTCAATCTATGGCAAAACTAGATTCCAAGAGGTGTGAGGAATACAAACTAATTGTGCAAGTGAAGAAAATAAATATAGTAGAAGCACATAAACACACAACAATAAAGACACAAAAATTATAGTGGTTCGAGCCCTCTCTTGGCACCTACTCCACTCTCCAAGGTTTTCCCAACCTTGGGTTCCATTATAACCCATGGAATCATAACCTCCCTTAGTTTTATGAGCTAACTAAAAATTTAACACTAGTTTTATGAGCTCACCAAAAACTCTACAACTTTGATTTTCACTGAGCTCACCAACAACTCATACAATCTGGTATCTCAAGAGCTAAGTAGCAACTCAACCTTTTCAAGTATACATGTAAAATAAAATGCCTCTAACTAGGCCTTGATGTACATGCAGTTTAAGCTCAAGTAATAAAGATAAAGCATTAAGCTCACAGTGCTTTCAGATCTCCCTTGATGATTGAGTGATGAATCTTTGAAGCTCTTTATTCATTGAAACTTGTTGGAGGGGATGCACCTTTTTGGATTTTGAGTTCTTATGTTTGTTTCATGTTTAATCTTCTCAAAAAGTCCTCTTTCTTTCTTTGGAACTCCTATTTATAAATTCCATTTCAAACTAGCTGTTGCTTCCTAAATTTTTCAACCATTGTGAATGTCTCGTTGTAAAACACATGGCGCTATCTTGTTGCGCAGTTTTGGAGTCTCCAAAGTCACTTTCGGAGCCTCCGAATGTCGGAGTCCATCAGTCATGGGCGCTCGTGCTTTGTCAACTCCAAAGTGCATTTTGCTCCTCTGAAGCTACATATCGATCATCCAAAGTGAGTGCTTTGAGCCTCCGAAGTACTTGGATCATCTCTGGATCATCCGAAGTCATAACTTCGGATGCTCTAGCCCCAACGGCTCTTTTGCACTTCCGAAGTAATGGCGTCACCTCTAAAGTCCTCTTCATTACTTCCGAAGCTTCTCTTCTTCTCCAAAGCTTTCTTTCTTTGATAATTCTGAATTCACATTGCTGCCTCTGATGCTTGACAACATTAACTCTGAAGCTTGTCTTCTCAACTCTGAAACTCTTCTACTAAGCTCTGAAGCTTCTGTTTTGACTCTAAAGTTCCTTCTTCTTAACTCCAAAGCTATCTCCAAAACTGAAAATCTTAGCGATAAAATTATTAGCTTAAATTAAGTCATTATTAGGTTTTGTTAATCATCAAAACTAGAGCCTTTGACTCAACATCCTCCCCCTTTTTGATGATGACAAAACTTAATGAATTGCACTATAAAAATAGTGCTAATGAACTAATGACAACTCCCCATAAATAACTTATACAACAAGCATAAGGAAGACTAAATCATTTTGGCATATTGTGCTAAGATTAATCCATATACAATAAATTTTTAAATTTTCAAAAACTTTAGTTTCTACTTCTTTTCCCTCTTTAAATCATTTTCCCTCAAGTGTAGCAAGTCTTAATATTTCTTGCCCTCTTTGTCATAATCAAAAAGGTCTAGGGGAGGAGGGATTATTATGGAACGCTAATGTGAGGGACTGAACTCGTTCTCCCTCAACTGCTGCTACAATGCATGATCCTAAACTTCATTTTCCTTGCTCGCCCTATCGTGCATAATCTAAGAACTTTATTTCTTACATTTGAACCAAATTCCATCTAGCTATCAATAGTAAATCATTTGATCTAAGCAATAGATGATTATCTGTTTAGCTTTTCTTGCATTTTTACATGCAAGATGGTTCTCTTATGAGAGATAAAGTGATGAATGCCAAAGTGAAATGACATGAATGTAAAGTATTAAGGATAGGAAATACAATACCTTCACCTACTTAGTTGCCTCAAACAGATTTATGTTTCCGTGTACCACAGTTGAGGAGCTGCTTCTTGTCCTATTATGGCTACAATTGGAAGGCAATTGCATATAAATGAACTTCTTTCTCTACATTTTCATTTACATTTATGTCGTCATCTTCTTCATGTGTACATCATTCTATTGAATTTATAATTTTCTTCTTTTTTTTCTTCTTCAATAGACTCCTAATCTTCCTTTAGAGGGTTTTTATAAATTCTACATCATCATCCTCTCCCTCACTATATCAAGAATCTGCACTTCCATTGCCATACACTATCTTCATCTTCTTTCCTTCCTTCTCATTCTTCCATACTTCATTGGTCATCAAAGATCCCATGAGTTCTGCAATCAAGAGCTTATTCAAATCTTTGGCCTCTTCAGTTGCTGTGATTTTTGGCATCTAATCCGCTAGGAGAGACTTTAGAATCTTTTTAAATTGCTGTGAATAAGAAATCTCATGGCCTAAACTTTTTAAGTTATTAATTAACCTCATAAATCTAGAAAACATATTAGATATAGACTCATCCCTAAGCATGCAGAACACTTCATATTCCTGGACAAGCAAACTAATCCTAGCTTCTCTAAGTTGACTTGTCCCCTCATAAACTGCCTACAAATGATTCTAGATTTCCTTTGCAGTTTCATATGAGGATATATTCACATATTTAGAAAGAGAGAGAGCATAATATAAAGCATTCTTGGCTTTGGCATTTAGCTGAACTCCTTTAATGTCCTGGTTAGTCCATTTACTCTCCTTTGATGTGGAAAGCATCATTACTTCTTCTATGATTTTCCATAACTTACAAAAATTGGCAATTAAAAATGTCTTCATCTTCATTTTTTAATAGCTATAATTCTCCTCATCAAAATGTGGAGGTCTGGTGGTTGATTGACGCTCCTTGATTCCACCAAAACTATTTGCCATACGGGATCACACTGAGGTAGATACAAAATCATGAATCTCAATATCAGTGCCCTATTCTGATACCAATTGTTGATCCCATTCAATCTATAACAAAACTAGATTCCAAGAGGTATGGGGAATACAAATTGATTGTGCAAGTGCAAAAAATAAATGTAGTGGAAGCACACAAATACACAACAATAAAAACACAAGGATTAGAATGATTTGGGCCCTCTCTTGCCACCTACTCCACTCTCCAACATTTCCCCTACCTTGGGTTTCACTATAACCCATGGAATCACAACCTCCCTTGTTTTATGAGCTAACCAAGAACTCAACACCAGTTTTACGAGCTCACCAAAAAGTCTACAACTATTGGTTTTCACTTAGCTCACCAACAACGCATATAATTTGGTTTCTCAAGAGCTAACCAGCAACTCAACATTTTCAGGTATACATGTATAATAAAATGCCTCTAACTAGGTCTTGATGTACGTACAGTTTAACCTCAAGTAATAAAGATAAAACATTAAGCTCACAGTGCTTTTAGATCTCCCTTGATGATTGAGTGATGAATTTTTGATGCTCTTTATTTGTTGAAGCTTGTTCGAGAGGATGCACCTTTTTGGATTTTGAGTTCTTATATTTGTTTTGTGTTTAATCCTCTCAAAAATCCCTTTCTTTATTTGGCACTCCTATTTATAAATTCCATTTCAAACTAGTTGTTAGTTCCTAAATTTTCTGACCATTGTGAATGCCTCACTTTAAACCACATGGTGCTATCTCGTTATGCCATTTTGGAGTTTCCAAAGTCACTTTCGGAGCCTTTGAAGGTCAAAATCTGTCTATCAGGGGTGCTCATGCTTCGTCAACTCCAAAGTGCATTTAATGCCTCTGAAGCTATGTATCGATCATCCGAAGTGAGTGTTTCGCGCCTCAGAAGCACTTGGATCATCTTTGGATCATCCGAAGTCATAACTTCAAATGCTCCTGCCCCAATGGCTCTTTCTCACCTCCGAAGCTTCTCTTCTGCCTCTGAAGCTCCTCTTCTTCTTGTCTCCAAAACTCTCTTCTTCT
The DNA here is from genome assembly GCA_036873735.1 of Pouteria campechiana. Classification (NCBI taxonomy): domain Eukaryota; kingdom Viridiplantae; phylum Streptophyta; class Magnoliopsida; order Ericales; family Sapotaceae; genus Pouteria; species Pouteria campechiana. Next base: position 4,660 of record JAYJMB010059607.1, on the reverse strand, counting down.
TCAACACTAAACCTTTCTCTTCTCATGCCTCCAAAGTCATGGTGTCACCTATGAAGTCTTCTTCATTAACTCTAAGCTTCCTTTTCTTCTTCTCCAAAGCTGCCTTTCTTCGTTAACTTTGAAGCTTGTCTTCTCGACTCCAAAACTCTTCTACTAAGCTTCAAAGCTTCTATTTTGACTCTAAAGTTCCTTCTTCTCAACTCCAAAACTCTTCATTTTGACTCTGAAGCTTCTTTATTAATTCTAAAACTTCTTCTACTCAACTCCGAAGCTGCCTCCAAAACTGAATATCTTAGCAACATAATTATTAGCTTAAATCAAGTCATTATTAGATTTTTTTAATCTTCAAAATTGGAGCCTTTGAATCAATAATCCAAAAATGCATTCTAAAAGAAGAAATGCAAGACATTCTACAAATCTGTCATTCATCCCCATATGGAGGCCATCATGGTGCTGATAAAACTGCTGCAAAAGTTTTGCAATCTAGATTTTATTGGCCTTCACTCTTTAGGGACAACTATAAGTTTGTGAAAACCTATGATCTTTGTTAATAAATGGGAAAAATTTCTAAGAGACATGAGCAACCACTAAGTGGGTGGAAGTAGTAGCCACAGCAACAAACGATGCAAAAGTAGTGTTAAATTTTTTATAGAGGAATATCTTCGCGACGTTCGGGACACTACTAGCAATCATTAGTGATGAAGGTTACCATTTTTGTAATAAACTATTCAACAACCTACTATCCAAGTTTGGTGTGGGATATAAGGTGGTACTTACTTATCATCCACAGGCAAACGAACAAGCTAAAGTGTCCAACTAGGAAATAAAACAGATACTGGAGAAGATAGTAGCATGGAATCATCAAGATTGGTCAACAAAATTGGATGATACACTTTGGGCATACCGGATGACATACAAAACACAAATGGCATGTCACTGTATCAATTGGTTTTTAGAAAGCTTGCCATCTCTCAGTAGAATTGGAGCACAAGGTGCACTGGGTAGTGCGAAAGGTAAACCTGAATTTGGAACCTATAAGATAGAAGCTGAGGCATCAATTGAATGAGTTGGAGAATTCAGTTAGCAAGCTTATGAAAATGCTAGAATTTATAAGGAGAGGACAAAGTGATAGCATTACAAGCTCATTGTCAATTGAGAATTCCAACCAGGACAATAGGTTCTACTTTTCAATTCAAGACTGAAACTCTTTCCTAGAAAGCTGAAATTAAGTTAGTCAGGACCGTTTGCTGTTAATAGGGTCTTTCCTCATGGAGCAAAGGAGCTAAGGATGTAGGATAAGAGAACATTTCAAGTTAATGGCCAGCACATCAAGCATTAATTTGGACACAAGAGTAGAAGTGGAGAGGTGACCCACTTGAAGGACGAAGAGTGAAGCAAAAAAGTAGTCTGGCTAAAGACTTTAAAAACCAAGCACTTCTTGGGAGGCAATCTAAGATTTTGATCTTTCTTTTGAGTCAAATTCTTAGAATTAGGATGAATTCTTTTTCCATTGAAAATGACTACATTAGTTTATTTAACTAGATTAGAATAATAGATGATTCATTTTACATGGCTTTGTATATTTGGTTCCAATAATGAATTATGGTTTTATGTTTGATAAGTTCATGATTTGGAGAATTTAGGAGCAAGACAAGTGAGAAATTCAAGACAAGAATCAATATTGGATCAAAGGAGAGCTAAGGAGCAAGAATGAAGTTAGCAAGATTGGAAATGCAGCGCCGAAAAAGTTTTGCAAAGAGGTGGCTTGGCAACAAGATTGATTGGGCATCATAGTGCCCAACCTTTAGGTGCGTCTGACGTTTCATTTGGCCATTTTCAAATTCGTTTCATGCACCTTACCGCTTCTCTGCATTTTTCCCTTTCAAACCTACTCTCCTAACTCTATACCACTACCTCTCTTTGCTAAATTCACAATAAAATCTCCAAAGTCTCATTTCAATCACCCGGCTCTCACTCCTATTCAACTTCACTCTCCTTTGTGTGGATGTTCATTCCTTTTGTCCCCAACCATCTCCAAGCTCATTAATCCACCATCTAAGTGGCCAAGAATCTTTGGTTAATCAATAACAACATCCTTCCCACTATCCTCCTCTTCCATCAATCACTCTCCCAATAACCTAATCTCCCTTCTCATCATCTTCCATACCTTGCACTCAAAGTTGGGTTTGAAGACATGAGAGGATTTGTCTCCAATCCAGTTGAAAGTTATTTTTTTTTTGCCCCACATTTCTTCTTGTTGTATTTTTGGTGGATTCTCATACTTTGGAGGTGAAGTGGATGTGTTGGAAGGTGGTATGTGCATTATGCCTACTATGTTTTTGATGAAATGTTTGTAAAGAAGTTCTTGAGATTTCTCTGTTGCATTTGTTATGAGTGGGCGTAATTGAATTATTGGTATGGAATTTGGAACCCCACTAAGGATTTTTTGAAAAAAAAAGATTCATATTGCTTACTACATGTTTGGGGAAATGCCTCAGTGTAGGAGGATTAGTGTTTCTGTAGTGTTTGAGAAATTCTTTTTCATTGTTTATACTATGGTGAAGTTGGAAGTCTCTTGTATGACAATTGTTGCAATTGGAAGTGAATGAAGACGGATTGTATATGATGTTGGAGTGGAAAGTTTATTTTAACCAAAGTGAAGAGTTTATTGTGAATGTGCTTCAGTGAAGGACAATGATGGTTGCATACACTTTAGGGGTTCTACTTTGCTAAGGGAGTAATTTGAAAGTGGTGTTTTAGAACAAAACATTTTGTATTGATCATCATATTATCTACAATATGCTGCTCAAGAAGTCAACCACCACTGGACCATCCAAGAGAAGGAGATTTGATGACTATGATCCCTACATTGAACCTACCCTCGTCAATCCACAAGTAGCTAAGATTTATCAATAGTCAATTATACATTGTGAAGGCATCCAAGAAAGAGGACTTGATATGACATAAAATGCCATTGAGGATGTGATTTGCCATAGAAAATGGGAGAAGTTAACAGCTAAGCTAAATGCTACTATTATGCCAGTAATAAGAGAGTTTTATGCAAATGCCATAGTGTAGTACAAGGCGAATCCAAGGGAGTTACGAGCACTTGTATGAGGGGAAGATGGTCCTAGTTGACATATCTATCATCAATTAAGTGTATGAGCTAGAAGACATTGAGGAAGATGACTATTCGACTTAGTTAGAGCAAGGACTAGATTTTGAAATCATTATCAATCTCCTAGCTAAACTAGGTAGTCAATGGAAGAAAAAGAATGACAAAATATTAAGTTTTCAACGAGGATAGTTGAAAGTCATAAGTCGAGCATGGCAACATTTCATCTCAGCTAAATTACTACCAACAAGCCACATTTCAGATGTCACAAGTGGCCTTGGGCATCCCTCACTGATCTACGAGCTATGTTTGATGGTGGGGGTTCACACTAGCACCAAGGAAGAGCTCCAACATCCTTTTCGAGCAATCTCAAATTTGGTTCTGTATTCCTTTAAGAAGATAAGTGACACACGCACTATACTTGGTACACCATCTAGCACACCAAGCTCTTCACAACAAAAGACAATAGCCCAATTACTTCCTGGGGAGCCAACGAATGCTAATCTATAGTTGCAAATTACGAAAATGAGAAATGTGAATGAGCATTGGCAAAAGCAGTTGATGGTGGAGCTAAGACAACAATTCCACTATCAAGTGGACTACAACAATGCATTGAATGCAATTCCCAGGGGGGCAGCATGCTGTAAGGAGCAAGTTTCATTATTTTTCCTACTCCACCCACCTTTCCACTAGTCTACCCGCCATCTAAGTCTACTAAGTCAGAGGAGGACACAAACCACTGATCCCACACACATCAAGGAATTCCTCATTTTTACTATCTTATTTTAACATGGAGGACAATGTTTGTTTCAAGTTTGAGGAGGTATTAGTCATTTTATTAGTAGTCATTTTGTTGTTTACATATGTTGCAGTACTTAGGTTCTGCATGTGTTTAGTTGGTCAGTTTTTAAGCTTAGCCTAAGTTGTTGTTTTCATGTATTTTGTTTGTGTGTCTTGAACATTGATCAGGGTCACTACAGAAAACCAATGAAAGATGATCCATATTTAACAATGGTCAGGATGGAAATGAGAGAGATCATTATTGTTTGTAGGTTAACCTGATTACTTATCCAATTTATTATAGGTTTCATATACACATTGATTACATAAACATAGCCATCTCTTTTGAATTCATTGAGAACTTAGTATCTATTTAGGTGATTGAGCATGCATAGTTCAATTAAACTTTGAAATTCATTGTCATTGCTGTTTAAGATAATTAGATGACATAAAAGAAAAGTATCTATAAAAATCATCATCTACCTAGGGGTATCACATCTCCATGAACTAAAACAAAAATAAGTCTGGGTGTGTGGTATTACATATAGCCCAAAAGTTTGGGGGAATTACATTTTTTAGAATACAAAAGAATACAATTTTAAGAGTGTGATAGTAATACAACCCATAAAAAGGAAAACAAGGAGAACAAAAATGGACAAAAAGAAACAAGAACTTGATATGTTTGTCTTATTGATGAGAATGCAAAATGTCATATTTTATTTTTCTAATACTTCATCTTTTGCACCTATTTGATTCCTAAATATA
>JAYJMB010059606.1:0-72587 GCA_036873735.1 Pouteria campechiana | reverse complement strand
ATATTTAGGAATCAAATAGGTGCAAAAGATGAAGTATTAGGAGAATAAAATATGACATTTTGCATTCTCATCATGTATAAATAAAATGTATAAATATATATGCTTCTAACAAGTTGATTTTGTACAAAGTTTGAAAGCAGTAAACACAAATAATATAGCAATAAACATAGTGGGATTCAAATCGCCAGAAGTTATTGAGTGAATAATTGACTTTGAATGCTTCTTTGAATAAATTGCATTGGAGTTTAAATCATAGAAGAAAAGCCTTAAAGACTTAGTAAATGCTCGCTCTTATTTTTTAATGTGAAAACCATTATCTTCTTTGATCTCACTTAACTCCTTTTATATTTGAGATCTTTGACTTTCTTTGAGGTCTTTGACTTTCTCTGCTGTGGTAGGTGAGAATTATTAAATGCTGAGAAATGTTAAAATTTCTAACCATTGTACTTTCAGCGAGGTTTCAGAAGCTATGAATTAGCTTCAGATCCTCTGAGTTTCTAAGTAATATGGAGTTTTCACACACCTCATACAAGTCGCTGTTTCTTTGAATGCTCCAAAGATATGTTTTGGAGGCTGAGAAACATTGTAACCGAAACGACTTGCATTGGGACCATGGAAGCTGATTTCGAAGGAATTATCTCTAAACTCCAAAAAGTTTTTATCTTCAAAGTATTTGGTGACTCTGAGGAAACTCACTCTAAACTCCGAAGGCTGTACTTTGTTATCTCTGAAATAACTAATCAACTTCGAAGTTATTTTAGCTCCACTCTGAAGTGCTTGACTTAACTCCAAAGTTCATTTCCTCTAATTTCAACGTATTTTTTGAAAGGTGTTCCGTAAACTCTGACTGCTCTTATCATTGTCTCCGAAGCACTTTATCGACTCTGAAGTTACTTGGCTCCACTTCGAAGTGTGTGAGCCTGTGACTACAAAGTAATTCAATTAACTCCGAAGTAATGTCATTACTCTGAAGTTATTTTTCTGTGTCTTCTAAGTACTTTAGTGGTGTCAAAAATGCTTGTCGTAGCTCCAATGCGTTTTTGTTGAATCCAAAGCTCATGATTTCATGACCTCAAAAGGATTTTCCCTTTATTTCTGAAGTTTTCAAGTGATTCTGAAAAGCATTTGCTGAGGGGATTTCTTTTGTTTTCGAAATGCTTCATTCGTTTTGAAGAGTTATCCTCTTGTCTCCAAAGTACTTTGAGCAGCTCCAAAGCATGTGTTTTTATGACTTAGAAGAGTTTTCCCTTTGTCTCCAAAGTTCTTTGAGCAACTTCGAAGTTGAATTTTTAAACCCAAGCTGACTTTGAAGCTTCCTTGAAAGCTTTAAACTTTCTGTTTTCTTCTTTTAAGTATATCTATGTTTTATATAGTTAGTTTTCTTGAGCATTTACTTGGTTTCTTCCTTTAGATATCATGAAGTTTATTCTCATAGATTAGTTTGAAAGTATTTCTGCAAATACTTGAGAATAGACTGTTATTACCTTAATATTTTACTTACGTTTTTGCTCATCATCAAAACATAGTTGGTTAAGAATGTTCATCATCAAAATCAAGTTATTTTAAGAGTATGTTTAACATCCATAACATTAAGTTTAGAGCAAAAAACGCTTGCAAAATAATTCTAGCATAGACTCAAGAACAAAAACTTTAAATAGGGTAGAACGATTAGGGCCAAAATACCCATTATTCTTAGGAGGCCATGACAAAAACAAAACAAGAGAAACCATATCAAATGCAACACTAAAATGAATATGTAAGGCAACAAGCTTAAAATTTTGCATATAAAAATTCTCCAAACCATATCGAGTTAAGGGTCCCTAGTTACCTAGAAATGGATCCCTCCGTAACTCTCTAGTCTCAATCATTATCATCAAAAGTTGAGATTCTTCAATCCCTCATTCACTGTGAATCCCACAGCATCTCACAACCATCCATCATGTCCAGACTCTTAAATTCCCCAGCATCTAGTTGGCTTAATTTCTTCATCCCCTTCCTCTTAGCATCTTTAATGCTACTCAACTAGGGTTGAGCACTTCATAGGATTTCACCTAAAAATTCCTATTTTTTCCCACATAAAAGAGAAAGGTTTTATGGTTTGGACGGGTGTTTTAGCAAGATGGTTTAAGTTATTTTTATTATTTATTTAATTTTCTCTCCTATTAGAGAGGGGTGGAAGGAAAATGGTTCAAAAGAATCATTCCTTTGAAATCACTAAGATTTTATATTTTAATATTATGAATGATGGAAATAAAATTCAATCTAATCATCTCATTTAACCATACTTAATTTTTACTTAATTATCCTAAGATTATATGAAAAACTTAAATAAGCTCAATATTAGGATCATTTGAGAGTTAATGTCTATTGCTGAAAATTGTTTTATTTCTTATGAGCTCCAAAAGGATATATTCATGCTTCTATGCTTGAAAGCCTCCCTATACATAATTTATGATTGTACAAAGTTTTATAACATTAGATATATTCATAAATTGATATAAATAATTTTATACATTTTCAAATGGTATAACTCACATAGATATTTGGTTAAAATGGTTTTACTTATCCTAAACTAAAATAATAATAATAATAAGTATAAAGATGGGAATATATTTTATATAATATTTTTCGTTGACGTAAAATAAACTGATTCCTTTCAACCATTTCCCTCGATCCATACGTTCTGGACGCGTGTCAACTTTTCAATGACGCTTCTTCTCACGGATAGAGGTACGGGCTCCGTATGATATGCGTGCTTTTCTGTACCTGCTTAAACGAGCTTTCTGCTGCAGCAATAGATAGAGTGGGAGCAGCAGAGAAGAAAATGGGAGGCGCTCTCGACTCCCATTTCTTGGCGATCACAGCTCTTGTCACTGTAGTCTCTCTCCTTCTCTTTCGCCTCTCTAACCTTCATATCCTTCCTTTGTTGATGGTCCTTTCTTTGCTAGGTTGGGTATCAGTTCTTGTTTTTTGTAACTACTGCAGTCCTCAGATTCGACAAAGTCACGGATTTCGCTGGTATTGCCTTTATTTTCCAACTTCTGCTGCTGCTTTAATTTTACCTTTTTCTTGTATTTCTTGCAACTATTCTTTATTCTCTGTTGCGAACTCACCTGTACCTGGATTTTCAGGTTTTCCATAATTTTGCGGCGGCTAGGATTTTCATGATACTAAAATCTCTTCTCTTCTGTTTGCTTGCTTGCTTTCTTCTTTGTTTTTATTCATGGATGTGCAATTTCAAACTTTATTAAAGTTCAATTCCCTGTCAAAAATAGCAAATTGTTAATTAATGGCAGTATTGCTGTCCCGCGTAAAAAAAAGGTGGAAAAGAACCAGTTATGGTGTATTAAGTCAGGTTGTTGGGATTGTTGGATGTGTACCTAGTATAATTTGCAATTCGCATATATGAAATTCAAGCTGTAAATGAAGCTACTTGTTTGGCTTCTACTGTTAGTTCAAGTTCACATAAATGAAAATTCACCTTTGTGGCTTTTAATTGTGTTAGGTTCAAGGCTCAAAACTCAAATTTCAAAATTAATTTGAAATTGAAGTTCAAAAAGATTGATGCATTGATCACAACTTGCATTTCAATTAAATGGTTTGAGATTCAAGCTGTTATACCTATTGACTTTCTCATTCCCATGGCTTGTAATTTTCCAGGGGTTCAGTACTTGAATTTCTAATTCAATTTTTTAGCAAATTGAGTCAGCAAACAGAACTTGTATTTCATTTACATAAATTTGAGTTTCAAATCTTACTAATTGACTTTGGGTATGTGGGGCTGCTTGCTCTTAAAATGAAATTGAGGTTCCTTTCCCTATTCATTTAATTCTCAAATTTTATAAATTGAAGACCTTTTCATGACAAAGCCTTTGTAAAAATGATTCTTATTCCAAAGTCTTTGTTCAAATATACTTCAAGAAATAGAAAGACAACGATACCAATGGCCTGGACTCTAGTAGAGTGCATGTTCACATTTTATAGTTTCCTTGTTGCCGGGTTGAAATCTTTTGTGTCTACCAAGTTGGTACATGCACATATGGTCCATTATTTAATACATGACTGACTGCTCAGGAAGATGGTGTCTGTGATATATCGTCTGAATGTGAAATTCAACATTATGAGCTCAACTTTTATCCCCGTAATGCCCATGAAATTGTAGGCTCAAATGGAAGTCCTTGTGTTAAATGACTTGCCTATGAAGCTAAATGCCTCCCTAGAAAGTGCATCTTAGTATGCATTATACTTTTGAGTACTCGTATGCATTGTACCTTGTTTCCTATAGTTCAAATGGAACCCATTTAATCCTTTGTGCAAATTATTCAATCCAAAGTAAGTTTTTTTCTCTAACCTCTGCAGGAAGCACAAATTTCATAATAATCTCTAACCTCTGCAGGAAGCACAAATTTCATAATAATTGCTTTATTAACTTTGATTCTGAAGGGAACATGGCACTTTAGGCAGGTAAGGCTTCTAATTCCCAATGGGTGACTTTATATAAGTTTCTTGTCATTATTGTTGAGTTGTTACACAGACTTATTATCCTCTGATTCTTTTTGCAGAATGTGTTATAGGCAGATAGGACATTCCTCTGGATTTACGTTAAAATTATCGATAGATGCAAATGACTGCTTCTTTGATCTTGCTAACTATTGGATAACCACTGTAGTTGTTTTCTCTACCTGAAAACCTTAGTTGATGAAGGGCCCTTCATTTTATTCTTGGACCCTCCATTTCCATCTAGTTTAGACAGCCATAATAGCTTCTGTGTAGACATCCATTGAACTACTCTTTAATGCTGGTCATTAACATGAAAATTCTAGTGATCTTTACAAATATCTTTAGAAAACTGATGGAAGTATATTAAGTTGCTCATCATTGTTGTCACTGCCATTTTGCTGTCATCATCCTCATCATTGAAATGGATGAATTGGTTTTAGTAATTCCACTCTATCCTGTGTTATGTACTCCATTTAGCTTGAACGATTATTATTCTGTTATAGAGTATATTTTTGGAAATTTGTAGTTGTGTGATGTTTTGCAAATTTTGTCTTCTCTGATGCCAGTAATGGATTGTAGGATTTACTGAATTTATTTCAGCTATGTACATGATTACACAGCAAATACACTAATTGTCAAATCTAATTTCAAAATTTGATAGGACTGCCTCCATTGACTCATCCAATCTAATCAATAATTGATGCTAGTGATTCCCAGGCGTCAACTAGGTTATAGCAAACTAAATAGGCATTTGTCTGCTTGCTTATTACTCAAAAATTAAATTGGATGTTCATATACAGTTCTTTTAGTCCTCCATGTTTGTATAATGTAGTCCATTATCATGGTGTCCCATTTTAGGTCTCAAGTATCGTAAACACACCCAAGAGGGAAGTGAATTGTGTAAGAACTCATACAATTATTCACAAAGAAACTCACTTAGTGCACAACTAGCAAAGATTGCACTAAGCAATACAAGAAAAAGAACGAAAGAATCACTATACAATACTTTGTATTTCTTAAATGCAATACAATAAACAAAAGGTAAAAAGTGAAAGCACAGATCTTCAAGCATTAAAGCTCAAGAGTATCCTTCTTAGATGTTGGAGAAGATTTTGCAATGGACTCCTCTTGAAAGTTAGGGCCTTTGTAGAAGAATTCTTTGAAAGACTGAGGGAGAGAGTGAATGCACAATCAATGTAAGCTTAAAAGTAGTTAAAACGTGTTAATCATGTCTATTTATATTGATTTATGGCTTAGGAGGTGGTTTGAGGGGAAATGGCCAATGCTACCCTCCAATGTTACTAAAATTTGAAAAGCCTTCAGTTTTATTTTTTTTCCTCTGTTGGGAGGGGTGTAGTCAACTAAACGTGTTCAGAGACTAGCATAGTTAACCACACTATGTAGTTGGCTACACTTGCCATTTAACTTCACCTAGTGTAGTTGGCTACGTACCTTTCTATTTGCAAGGTGTAGTTGGCTATGCTTGTAACATTTCACACGCATGATTTTTGAGCTCACTTTGATTCTTCTTCAAAATCTAGTCTCATTTTTACTTTGAACATAAACCAATGATCTTCCTTGGCCTTGCAAAACTTCTTTAATTGAGGGATTCTCCATTTTCTTTCTGAATGATCCTCTGATTTTAAAGATTCCTCAAATTCTTAAAGCCTTGACCAAAGCTGAAACACTTTAAACAAAAGGTTAGTATTGCTTAATGAAGTGAAATATGTTTTGCTACATATTAAAATCAATGAGGGTTCAACAATCTCCCTCTTTCTGATGATGATAAAACTTATTAACTTGATTGCAATGATGAGATATGGGATTAAAGTGAAGTTTGAGGCATTTTAATAAACTTTAGAAATATCGTCTTTAAAATTGGATATGGTATGACTTATCAGCCTTGCCCTATACATGATATGGATATTGGCAAAGTGTATCGATGCAAATTGACATACGACAAAAGGGTTCTATTTGGAGCAAAACTCAAAATTTTCCTTCCTAGCTCCATTCTCATCTCTTTATCATATCTTTTTGATTTTTGACACCATCAAAGTAGGTAAAACAAATTAAAATAAGCTTCTTTTGGAAATTTATGGTGTTTTTAAATATTAATCTAAGTCTTAGGGAACTAGAAATTGAGAATTTTAAGTCATTTGCATGTTTGAAGATTTCAAAGGGTCTCTTTCATGCTGTAATATTTTTGAAAATGAATGACATTTTTATATGATTTTTTGATCTTAGGATTTAAAAATTTTTTAAAAACTGTATCTTGTTATTACTATAATATATATGACTACAAATGTGATGATTTGCATTTTCAGTTGAACTTGAATATCTAAATCAAGTGGTAATTCTTTACTTATTGGTTAATGCGTAACATGTAAAATATGTTTAAAGTAATACTATTCATTTACATCTTAAAAATTAAATGTAAACATTAATAACTATCACAAGTTAAATTGACAGACAACAACCATTCTTGAAAAAAATGGACTGATAAACCATTTTTTATATATGCAAAACTAGTGTTAGCAATTTCAAAATTATCAACGAAAATTTTGTCGATAATTTCATTTTGGACTTATATTAAAATGTTTTCAGCAAGGAAAGATGGAAATGTCGAGATTTAGGAGAAAATTTTTAATTTATCTCATAAATCTCAAGATTTAATAATTTTTTTGCTAAATTATCGAAAATAGCAAAAAATAGGGGAAAAATTCCTGAACAATTGGAAATCTTAGATAAACATACTTATATGGCTTATTTTCTACTTGATTCCTCTTGTTTTTATTTCAAATGTTGGTCCCTCACTAGATCGTAGCACAGGGAGGGGGGCATAATTTTTATAGTGATTTAGCCTGAGTGGGGTTTCTACTCCACTTCACTAGGACAATTTCTCATTTATTCTCTTAGGTTCTACTAACCAAAACACTTTCCAACAACACGTTGATTTTCAAAGCTTATCAAAAAACTCTAACAAATAATGCAAGTCTTTTTAATTGTAGAAATCAAAATTTACACTGCAAGCTTTCTATTGGTAGAAACCGAATAAACAAAAAATCTTGTATAGCCTCTTACTTAGGCTAAGTCGTATAGAATATAAATCAAAATAAAAAGCTACTCAATAAGTCACTAAGTTTCAAACTCCTTTGAGATTGAAGTTGATGAAGTATTAAACTTGGAGCAGAGTTGATGTGCAGTGGAGTAAAAACTCTTGAAAGAAAACTTGATCTTTTTGTAAATGCACGTGAATGTAAAAATCCTACTTTTCCTTCCAGTGGAATGTCTATTTATACTTCATGGAAGAGTTCATAGCCATTTTGAATAAACTTGTTAGGATTTTGACTGTTTTAGCTAACTTGTGATTCACATAAGGAAAAGCTGACATTGACGTCTTCAGACCTCTGTGGGAGTAGTCCAAACCTTTGTAGGTCGGGAAAGGCTATTAGTGATTGTTGTGATATTAAAAAAAAGACCTCTGAAAGGAAGGTTTTTTTCTTCTGTACATTGCTGGGAGATGATAAGTTCTTCCAGAGACTTCACCAGACCTCTTTAGATCTAGATGTGTCCTCTATAATTTTCTTTGAAGGTTCTAACAGTATCAACTACCACTAACTGCTAGTTTTGCAGACATCTGTAGCAGTAATCTTTCCTTTATAGACAACTTTATAGAATGACTTCAACTTAGATATGCTTCCAAGTTATTCTAAAGACCTCTATGAACGAAAGACTCTCCTCTCTGTTATCCTCTGTACTGCAAAAACCTTGTTTTCACTCTGTATTTACTTATTTCTTACTTTCTTGTTTTGTAATATTTATGAATTGATTAAATGTGTTCTTGGGTCCCATATCACTCTTTCTTTAGTTCCATTGGGTTTTCCTTTAAGTTTTCCATTTTACTTTTGCAACACTTGTAAACAAAATTGTTAATATTCTCTTTTTCACTTGTGTTTGCTCATCATCAAATCTTAGCTATTATCACTCATTCATCATCAAAATCAAGCTGATTATGGGGTTAGTCTCAACATCAGACCCATATGTGACTTTTATAAAACCATTTTTGGCTCTACTACTACAGATTTGCCTTTCAAAAAACCAGATTTGGGCCTTCCATTCATAGATTTTAGGTGTACAACAATTGTTCATTGATAGTGGCAGCTTGGATTCACTTAAAATATGATTTTTGGGCTTTGAAACCTATCTCCCTACCTTTGAAGCACATTTTCAACTCTATTTCTTCGATTTGCAAAGAGAAAAACCAGATTCAAGCCAAATATTTGTACATACGAGGTCTACAACCATTGTACACGATTTTTAGGGCTTTGAAATCACCCTAAATCACTTCCAAATGAATTTTTTGGACTTCCAAATCGATTTTTGGGGTTAAATGGATTCCAAAGCTTCAAATTGTGATTTCAAGGGATCAATCAACTTTTAACTTGTATTTTGGGTTTCAGCAGATGCAAGGGTAAAAACATGATTTTTGAGTTTTTTATTTTTTAATTGTGTGCAAATGATGAAATTTGTTAAGAAGAAAGTCTTATAGAATTATTTTTTTTAATTTATTTTATATGTATCTATTTTTTGAAAGAAGACCAGTTATATAATGACTTTTTTTATTATAAAAAACATGTAAGCATCTGCTGCACATATGATTTTGGTAAATTTTTATCAAAAATAAATAGTATTTTCCAAATATTATAATTAATTAGCTTGTTATATAATTATTTATGAAGTTACTCATAAACTTATATACATAATTCTATGTATGTGTTTTGAAGATGTGAAAATAGAAGGTAAATCTTTTTTATTAAAAAATTTAAATTTTCAACTATTATGATTAGTCAATTAGTTCGTCATATAATTATTTATAAAGTTATTCATTAACTTCTGTATACTTATGCTTGTTAGATATGAAAAATAAATTGCAAATATGTTTTCAAAATTATTTTAATGTAATGTTTTTAGCTTTTTTGTATATAAAAATAAATTGCACATATATATACATATATATAAACATATACATGTACATATACATATACATATACATATACGTATTTATATAAAGAAAGAGAAATGATCTAGTGTAGCTGCCTACATTGAAATATTCAGTATAGCTGGCCTTTTCACTGTGCGATGCGGTGGGCCTCATCCAGGCCCTTCATAGGCGCTGCGAGTGAGGGAGGGAGGGAGAGTGCGCTGTTTGATTTTGCCTCCCAGAAACACAAAACTTGTGGTACGGAGGGGGTGCGACGTGATTGCTTCCAATCTTTCATCAGTGAAGATTTTAAAAATTCCAGCGTGAAAAAACCCAAAACCTAAACCTCTTTGCCGTCTTCCCGCCTCATTAAATATTTCACATCATTCCTCTTCCTAAATAGCTATTCCCCTCTTGCAATATTATTGGCTTTCTATTGCCTCCTCTTTTGCACTCGGGTACCGCTTAACAGGTTGAAGGTTTCTTGAAGTGTTTACTCTTCCAAACGTGTAGCCAGCGTGGTGGACCTGGTACGTTTTGTAATTCTAAAACAGTTTTTTGCATATTGTCATGCAATGTTTCTGAACGCATCCACTAGTTTTTTCCTGGATAGGCAAAGAATGCCGGGACAAAACTTAAAGAGACTATTTTCTGAACAGAAAAGATTAGTCAAGATTGAAGAATATCTTACTTAGTTAGCCAATGTGTTGGGGTATGAAGAAAGATCTCTAGCTCAATCTGTCTATGACATAATTATTTCAATTAGGCAAACCTTAGAAGCAATTAAAGTCAGAATAAAAGAAATAGAGCAAGAAAAAATTGAAGAAGTCCTTGCTAAGCAAAGAGAAATTGAAGACGAAATAGAACAAGCTAGGTTGAGAAGAATTCAAAAACTCAAACCCAAAGCTAGATATTCTAAAGCTGGCTCAATTTGGAATCTATGTCAGCTCTTCAGAGTCAGAATATGAGGATTCAATAACTTGCAACACTCATAAGGGAAAGGAAATAGATCTAAATAATTGGTAATTTCCAGTTTTCCGGAGTATTATCAGAATTAGCATCAAATTTCCGCAGCCATCTCTGCAAATGGTATCAGAGCCTAGTTCTTAAAGAAAGATCAAAAGATCAGTTTTCTTTTTGAAGGTTCTAAGATTTGAAAGTTCTAATAATATCGGATTCAAATCCAAGTGGATCAGGTCCGGGAAAAGATGATCTACCACAAACCTCTTCTAATGTAAGAAATATTAGAAGCATATTAGAAAGATCATTCTTTTCGCAACCATCAGAGAGTTCAGTTACTTCTCAACCATAACCAAATCCTTCGGGGTTATGGCGAACTCCAGTGCATGGTTATTCTGAGGAAGACTATCCCAATCCTTAGGAATTGTTAGAAAATGTTAAATCTAGAACAGAGTCAGAAATACATAAAACTCTGGAAAAACAAAAATGGGATAAAAATGATATTCTAGATATCCAAACCAGGCTCAATTAGCGGTTGGATTATGTTGAGAATATTCTTCATCATCAGAATAAGAGAAGAGAAAATACCAAATCTCTTGATGACCGAATGAAGGCTATAGGAGGAAAGGCCTCCAGTTATAGTCTTAATCAAGCTTATTCTAAATTGGCTACAGATATGGGTATTGAATCCTCAGAACAATAGCTCAGAGGTAACCAAGATTTTAGAAGCTTGACACAAGGACCTAGTGGTTCGTATAAACCAAGGTATCCTTGCAAAATTCTCTATAGGTATTTACCTAAGGAAGGGAAGTCTGAGCCTGTGTCGATGCAATGATCATATTTAAATATTGATTGCACCAGAGACACAGAAAAGGCTATTGAAATTTGGGCAAACCAAGCTCGAATTTTACTTCTTGGAGGAACAGGTTGGACAGTTGAAAAGGCTAAATTATATTTTGCAGCTAGTCTCCAAGGGAGTGCCCAAAGGTTTTGGGACGAATTGAGCAGAAGATTTCCATTGGATGAATTAATCCAGAATAATGCTCAGAATCCAGAAGAAGTAATTCCTTTATTCGTTGATATATTAAAAAGGGAATTCTCTAGAACAACTATTACAGATATTGATCGATATGACCGAGATAGAGTTAGAACAGCTCTAGCAAAATTATAAATCTGTGATATGCGTTATTTTGAAGAATATTTTTGAGAATTCAAAGAGCGATATTATCAGCTCAGTTTTGAAGACCAAAAATATGCTTTAAACATGTTTTATGACAAACTCCCTGGAAAATGGGGAGCTGTGTCTCAGAAAGCTCTAGAACAAAGAATGGTAGCCAATGTCGAAATTGCTGACACATTGGGAGCTAGAGCAGAGGCAGTAAGACATTGTATTCGCTTATATTGCATTGAAAGAAGAATAGCAAAAGATGGGAGCAAAATCCCAATCATGTCAGAAAATTGTTGTGATAAATTTGACATGATAGTTGGAAGATATGGGTGTGAACCTAAGCCAAGAAAGGAGCCAGTCATAGACTGCAGCTCAGGGCAAAGTAAGGTAAAGAACCCATCAAAGAAGACCTTGACACCTCGAATGAAGAAAAAATGGAAATCATTCAGGAAGGTTTCAAAGGCACTTCCAGAAAGCAAATCTAAGAGTGATAAAAGATTTATCAGACCTCTTAGAAGCTTGGAAGAGAGAAGGCAAGCGTTCAAATAGAAGTATGGTAGAGATCCTAAGTGTCCTAAGGGAAAACCATTATCACAGTGCAATTGTTGTTGGTTATGTGGAAAACTAGGTCATGATCCAACAAATTGCCCAGAAAAGGATAAAAGGCAACCATCTGTTAAAGTGTTATTATATCCTCAAGGAAAATTGGAATTTGAACCAATTTGGGGAGATGAAATTGATTCAGACGATGAAGAATTGTTTGAAATTCAATCAGAGTATTCTGAAGAGTCTGAAGACTCAGATTCAGAAGAATTGGATCATGAAAGCCTTGTTTTTCAAAAAATGCATGATATAGGCTTGTTCATGATTAAACCCTGATCCAAAAGATATAGACTTAGTTCAGATATCCCAAGAAGATGAGGTTCATACAATAGGATCTTCAATCTCAGATATAACATCAACTTCAAGTGATTGCTATGAGTGGAAGATGCTAGTTATTAGTAATCTGAAGTCTATTCTAGAAATTGGATGAGATATCAGGAATCTACAAAGATTCTTGAAACCGAAGCAACTGCAGAACTTCAAGCCACTGATAATGGCCAGTTCTTGATACCTTTAATAAAAGCAGAACAGGTACAAGAGGCTATTCAGAGAAAGAAAAATTTTGTTCAATATGGCTTAGTGTAGATCGGAATATCTCCATTGGTAAGGTAAGAATTAGACCTACCAATTTTGGTAGTAGTAGTAGATGCAAGCACTACTGACCTGTTTGAAAAATCTCTATTTGGAGGGGCTAGGGCAAACCTTTGTAAAGGACCAGTTTGGTTTAAGGTCTGGCCCAGGTTAGATATAGATCTTAGAGACATAAATATCTTGAAAACATTATGTCTAAGAATCTATACGAACAATTGGAATCACCATAGCTTCCCTGGAAATAGAAGGGTAGTTAGAATATGGTGTAGAGTATACGTTCGTTTCTATAATACTCATAAACCAGTAGTAAAAAACGAACAGATGTATACTGAGTTGTTTGAGTCAGGAAATCTTGTAAAAGGGATGACTCCTACAGTGATTAATCCAAAAAGGCTCTCTTGGCCTCGAAGTTGGGTTTTTCAGGAACAAGAAAGAAGCCAAAGAGTGTTAGAATCTTCAGATATTAGGTAAGTTGGAAACAACTTATTGATTCAAGAAGAGCCTAATAATACTTCTAGTTCAAGTTCTAGAAATGTGACAGAGACACAACTGCCATAAGAACAGATTGAACCAAAAAGAAGATCTACAGATGCCAGATCCTCAGATTCTAAAAGAATAGTAGGATGGCAAAGATTGGAAATCCCGATATATGAGTAAGAGTCTCCACAGCTTTCAATGCTAAACGTCCTCATGGATATTCCAGTGACTATCAAAATAAAGGTAGAGATATATGGCAAAAATAGCTTGACCCTTGTTGATACAGGAGCTAGTTTTTGCTATGCACATCCTAGTTTGCTTCCAGGTCATCTATGGAAAGAAATGCCAGTGATTCCTATAAAACTTGCAAATCAGGAATCAATTTCAGTTTCCAAAATAGTAAAAGATGTGGAAGTAAGGATGAATAGAAAGACTTTCAAAATTAAATGGCTACTATGTATAGAAAGTCTTTCTGAAGAACTAATCCTTGGAAATGCGTTCTTAAAACATCAACCAGAGAACAAGCCATTTATCCAAGAATTAGATCATGTGAGTATTGGAAACCATAAAATTCCAATAGAATCATCTCCTTATATTTTTAAATTAAATAAAGGAGAAGAAACAAAATTATCTATGGCACGCTTTGTAATTCTGAAACAGTTTTTTGCATATTGTCATGCAACGTTTCTGAATGCATCCACTAGTTTTTCCCCAGATAGGCAAAGAATGCCGGGACAAAACTTAAAAAGACTATTTTCTGAACAGAAAAGATTATTCAAAATTGAAGAGTATTTTACCCAGTCAGCCAATGTATTGGGGTATGAAGAAAGATCTCTAGCTCAATCTGTCTATGACATAATTGTTTTAGTTAGGCAAACCCTAGAAGCAATTAAAGTCAGAATAAAAGAAATAGAGCAAGAAGAAATTGAAGAAGTCCTTGCTAAGCAAAGAGAAGTTGAAGACGAAATAGAACAAGCTAGGTTGAGAAGAATTCAAAAACTCAAATCCGAAGCTAGATATTCTAAAGCTGCTCAATCTGGAATCTATGTCAGCTCTTCAGAGTCAGAATATGAGGATTCAATAACTTGCAGCACTCATAAGGGAAAGGAAATAGATCTAAATAATTGGTAATTTCCAGTTTTCCGGAGTATTATCAGAATTAGCATCAAATTTCCGCAGCCATCTCTGCAAATGGTATCAGAGCCTAGTTCTTAAAGAAAGATCAAAAGATCAGTTTTCTTTTTGAAGGTTCTAAGATTTGAAAGTTCTAATAATATCGGATTCAAATCCAAGTGGATCAGGTCCGGGAAAAGATGATCTACCACAAACCTCTTCTAATGTAAGAAATATTAGAAGCATATTAGAAAGATCATTCTTTTCGCAACCATCAGAGAGTTCAGTTACTTCTCAACCATAACCAAATCCTTCGGGGTTATGGCGAACTCCAGTGCATGGTTATTCTGAGGAAGACTATCCCAATCCTTAGGAATTGTTAGAAAATGTTAAATCTAGAACAGAGTCAGAAATACATAAAACTCTGGAAAAACAAAAATGGGATAAAAATGATATTCTAGATATCCAAACCAGGCTCAATTAGCGGTTGGATTATGTTGAGAATATTCTTCATCATCAGAATAAGAGAAGAGAAAATACCAAATCTCTTGATGACCGAATGAAGGCTATAGGAGGAAAGGCCTCTAGTTATAGTCTTGATCAAGCTTATTCTAAATTGGCTACAGATATGGGTATTGAATCCTCAGAACAATAGCCTAGAGGTAACCAAGATTTTAGAAGCTTGACACAAGGACTTAGTGGTTCGTATAAACCAAGGTATCCTTGCAAAATTCCCTATAGGTATTTACCTAAGGAAGGGAAGTCTGAGCCTGTATCGATGCAAGGATCATTAATTTCATTAAAAGTTTTTTTTATTGTAAATTTCATTCCTTTAAACTTTATATAACTTTTTTTAGCCTAAATATCATTACTTTATTTTTAGTGTAAATTTCACTAATTTCACTAAAGGTTTTTTTTTGTGTAAATTTCATTAATTGAAACTTTACATTAAATTTTTTTGTCTAAATATCATTAATTTTTTTTAGTGTAAGTTTCATTAATTTCTTTAAAAGTTTTTTTTTTGTGTAAATTTTTTTAATTTAAACTTTATCTTAAATTTGCACTTTAGATCTGGAGTAAAAATTTAAAATCCAGCGCTAGAACATATAACTGCTCGTTGTTTTCATCTATGTCTCAAATTATGTCCCATATCCGAAAACCAAGATTCCATGTCCCACTGTGAACTTTATGCCCCAAACGCAGTAAAACAATCCATAATCCATGTCCCAAACTATGCCCAATGTCCGAAAACCTGGATTCTATATCCCACCGTGAACTTTATGTCCGAAATGTAGTAAAACCCTTGCGTAATCCATGTCCCAAACATAGGCCTTCCATGTCTGAAAACCCAGATTCCATGTCCCACTGTCAACTCTATGTCCGAAACGCAGTAAAAACCCTAATGTAAATAGGGAAATCGAAGTTGATTCTGCATTTCAGACACAACTTCTTCCCCTCTCCTCCCTATTTTCCAAGTCCCAAATCTCAACAACTTTCCCATCTTCATTGCAGATAGAGAGTCTTCCCACAACATTGAAACATTTCCCTGTCGCACCTCTTATCTTCTCTGTTTTTCCTATTTGTACCATATTTCTTGCCTGGTGATTTCCTAAATCCATCCCTTTTTCATCCTAATTCAAAATCATGGCTGAAATGGCTGAATCGCGCATGATAGCAGCATCAACATCTATAGTCTTCCAGAAGAAGAAGAGCAAGAGAGGAAGAAGTGGAAGCATCTCTATCACAACGAAGCATGCTGGATGAGTATTCCCTGCTAGAGGTATTTTTCCTGAACAATCACGAATCCTACAATAGATTTGTGAATGTCTATGAAAAAAAGAAAGTAGCGAAGGGAAGGGGTCTTGATTTCTACGGACTCGGTGAAAATGACTTGGATTTGGACATTTGCAGATGGATTAAAATCTAAGGGTGGACTGAGTTTATGAGTTGTAGGGAGAAATGCTATACAAGAATGGTTAAAATATTATTTTGCAACTATGATTCAAAGATGAAGAAATTATGGATAGGAGATAGAGTAATAGATTTGTCTCCTGAGAACATAAGGGAGTGTCTGAATCTCCCTATAGTTGAAAGAGAGGAAAAGGATTGGTCTACCTTGAGAAAACGATTATTTTCAGAGGTGGCTGGAACAGAGGTTGATGAAGAAGTAAATATGCTACATCCCAGCTATTTGGATGAGAATATGAGAATAACCCACATTTTGCTCATCAATAACATCTTTCCAAAAATAGGAGGTAAGGATAACATTTTCGAGAAAGATCGCAGAATTTTGTGGGCAGTGAAGAATGGGAAGAAAATAGACCTGACAAAGACAATCTCACATAATTTGTTTCAGGTCAAAAGCAATAACAGATATCCTCTTTCTTATAGAATGATTATGACAAAATTCCTAAGAAGAGCAGGAGTCGATTTGGCTTTTGAAGATGGAGGAGAATTTAAAAATTCTGATTTGATGACTGAATTGAATTTGAGAAGAATTGGTCCCAAAAAGACCAAGCCATCCAAGCGAACAAGATTTGAGGGTGAAACAACTCAAATAAGACAAGCAAAATTTGTTGCTTCAGGTGTGGAAATAAGGGAAGAAGTTCCCATTGATAGAGTAGAGGAAATGATAATTGATTTGAGTGAAGAAGAGGTGGTTGCTGAAATAAGGGAAGACGTTCCCACTTCAGTTGTAGCAACAACAACACATGCAGGAATTGCAGAAATAATAATAGGAATAACAACAGCAGCTTCTCCATGCACAGAAGCATCATCATCTCCTCCAAGTAGGCCTTCATCCTACACTCACAGCAGTGTTGAGAATAGGCGGAGAAAGATTGAAGTTGATGTTGATGCTCTAAACATCAAGATGGATTCAATGAAGGAGCAGATGGATTCAGTGTGTCAAAAGCTGGATACTTTGACCTGTTTGGTTGAGTCCATCAAACGGCAATCGAAGCCTGTTCAATCCTCTTTTCCATCATCACCTTTCCATGATCTTAGACCTTTTTCACCCCTGAGATCCCCTCAACCCCATCATTTTGATCACTCTCATCAATCTCCATCTTATCGTGGTGATCAGTCCCATCATTCTCTATCTCATCATTCTTCACCCTCCTCTTCTATTCATGAGCATAGACCTACTTTACTCATCAGGTCTACTCATCCCGCGAGTACTCCCTCCTTTCCAAGTGTTGAAATTCTTCCATCTCCACAGTCCTCTCCCCAAATCACATCCCACACTTCTCCACTTGCAACTTCTCCAATTGTTGTAGTTCTTCCATCTCCAAGTTCCCCTCCTCAGCCTAGATCCACTTCATCTCTATGTTCTGACTCAGAGTCCTCTTTCTCTGAGTCAACTATGCCACTTGCAAACATTTTAATATGGATGAAGTCCACTCTGAATAAATTTTATCTCTCATCTCTATAGGAAACTGCCTCTCCTCCATCACAATTGCCCCCTGCAACTACTCCACAGGAAACTACCTCTTCTCAACAAACAACACCTCCTCCTCCTCCACAAAAACCTCTAATGCCTTCGGCTCTACAAATTCCAAAAGTCTCTAAGGTTCTTACAGAGGAACAGAAGTCATACATCCTCCCCACTGTAATATCACTCAAGCTAACATATAAAATTCAACTTCCCAAACTTCCCAAATCGACATGTTCAACCGGTGAGAGCCCAGGGAAAAGAATAAAAATGACTCTGCAAGAAGTTGAACACAGGCAGTTGATAAATCAACTGGTTGCCCAACTTCTTCAATCCCAAAAAAGGGTAGTTACTCTCCCTGATCTTCCTTTACCAGATTTTGAAGATAAGGATTTCCTCAATCGAGTCATAATAATGAAAGGTTCAACCAGGAATTTCAAGCCCAAACTACTCCCTGATGGTGATGCAATCATAGATAAAATACTGAGTGATTATATCTTACCCACTTTATCCAACCCACCACCTCCACCCCCATAAAATCCTTTACTTCGAGTGGGTTCAAGATCATTGGATGATAGGGTTAGATTTAATGCTGTAACTAACACATCTGATCCTATCTTCATTTACCTTTCAGAAGATGTGTATCTCATCTGTAGGAATAGGCACCTTGATGCATTTGGGCTTGGGATTCCATCTCCATTTCCAGAGTTTGGATGTCCCTGATATAGAGCAAAACCGAGGATTGTTTCTTGTCCTCAACAGGGAAATGCAAATTCTACTAGATCCACATCTCACTCCCAAACAGAGGTTTTTGCTGCCTTTATTTCCACCCCTCATCTTCCTCCATCCAAATTTCCTTCTCTTAGAACCAAAGCTCCAAATT
Organism: Pouteria campechiana; assembly: GCA_036873735.1. Taxonomy (NCBI): domain Eukaryota; kingdom Viridiplantae; phylum Streptophyta; class Magnoliopsida; order Ericales; family Sapotaceae; genus Pouteria; species Pouteria campechiana. The sequence continues at coordinate 53,878 of JAYJMB010059606.1, read as the reverse complement.
CTAAGCCCAGAACTCCCCTAAAAGAGAACATGGCAGTTTCAAGATCTTTAACTATCAAACTCCCCTCTTCCACCCCTCAGCTTCTTCCATCCAAACCATCTACTACCAAACTCCCTTCTTCTACCCCTCAGCTTCCTCCATCCAAACCTTCTACTACCAAACTCAAATTATTACCTTTCCAAACTAGACCACCACATTCATCCAATCCTTCTACTACCAAACTCCAACCATCACCTTTCCAAACCAGACCACCTTCATACAAATCACTTCTTCCTCCTCCCATCTACTTAGATCAAGAGGAGTATGCTCGCAGACTTAGAGCAAATAACATAAATCTTCAAGCTGGGCATCTCCCCTCCTACCTTGAGATGCTCACACCTGAATACCAAGCTCGTCTTAGGGTAATCCCTCCTCTCGTGCCCCCATTAGCATTACTAGTTGCATCGACACAGGCTCAAACGATTCTCGCAACAATGGTTAGAGCAGAAACAGATCCTCAAGTATGTTTCAAAAGACTAAACTGGATCCAACAAACAGGAGCCCAAATCTAAGAAATAAATCTCTTTTTGCCATAGAGATGTTATTTGTAACTTTTATACATACTCATTTTTTCCTATACTTACACTGTAAATTGAAAATTTGATAGGTATTCATTGATATGCAATACTTATACTGTAAGTAAACATGATATATACTCATTTATATGTAATACTTACATTGTGTACAAAATGATTATGATCTTATAGAAGTCGGTTACTAGCTTGTCTCATTTTATTTCTGCAAGTGAAGTAGTATAGGGGATGGTCTTTCCAAGCTTTTGATTCTGTTGGATGTGGGTTACTCCATTTGCCGCCAAATTTACACTGGTGAAATTGCAGGATGAAGACTGTGAAATCTTATAAAATTTAGTTGTGGCCTTGGGATTATGGGACATGGACAATGGGTCATGGGCATGTGACTTGGGGCATGGAGAGTGGGACATGGGCTTGGGATGTGGGACATGGGACTTGGGTCATGGGACATGGGACTTGAGTCGTGAGAAATGGACATGGGACTTGGGACATGAAGGGTAGGACTTGGGACATGGAGATTGAATCATGGGTCGTGGGACATGGACATGAGACTTGGAGCATGGAGAGTAAGACATGGATATTGGGAACCGTTCATCCATATCTGACTTTATAATCTCGGACATGGAATATGAATCCGGACATGGATGAACGGTTCTCGGACATGGGAAGGTCCATTGTGGCGCTTGGAGCCGTTTATCCATGTCCGGCTTCATAATCTCGGACATAGAATATGAATTCGGACATGGATGAACGTTTCTCGGACATGGGTGGTAGATCAGGACATCAAATGAACGGTTCCAAGCGCCCAAGTCCCACTGTACATGTCTACACCCATGTCTTACTGTATGTCCCATGCCCACGTCCGATGTCTCACTGTCCAGGTCTGATGTCCCGTTGTCCATGTCCTACTGTCCATATCCCATGTCCCATGTCCCATGCCCACGTCCCATGCCCCACTGTCCATGTTCGACGTCCCACTGTCCCATGTCTCACTGTCTATGCCCATGTCCTAAACTCCATGTCACAAGTCCCATGCCCATGTGTCATGTCCCCCTGTCCATGTTTGATGTCCCATTGTCTCATGTCCTATATCCTACTGTCTATGTCCATGTCCCAAACTCCATATCTCAAGTCTCATGCTCATGTCCCATGTCCCATATCTATAACAAGCACTCTTATATTATAACAGTTGTATCAACGAATCTCCACGGTCGATTCATATGTTCGTGGCTTATCTAAGTATTTACATAGAGTCTTGCAAACGTACAAGTGTTTGCCGCATGCTTCTTGCAGAAGTAAAAAAATCAACGGATACACCAAAATAATTACTAGAACTACATGATGTATTTTTACATACCCTTCACTAACTCGAAGGCGAGTTACAGTGAGTTAGTGTCTTCATGGATGGTCACAACACTTCAAAGCTTGGAAAAGTCTACTGAAGGGTTTGCAACCTCTATTCGTCGCAAGGTTTTGTGTAGTAGGTTGAGGTCGGGCGTTGGTCTGGGGCAGGTCCTAGGAAGGTTTTGAATCCTCTCTTGCTGTCCTTCGAGTTCCCTTCCTAGTTGAATCCGATCTTGGTTGAGGACAGCGTAAGTTCGCACCAAATCTAGCATCATCTCTCGTTGCTGTTGTTGTATCTCCATAAGTCGCATTTTCAACTGGGATACCTCTCACTTTAGACCACCGATTTCTAGTCTAGCCTGATCCTCTGGCGTTGTGAAGAATGCATCCCAAGATCCATTATGTGGAGAGCTGGACATCTTTTCAGTAGATGGATTTCCAGCATTGAGAAAGATGAGGTCTGAGATGCTTCAGATGCCGTTCGGGCATTTATAGAAATTCTCTTATGGGATATATGTCGATTCAAGTGAATATCACTGAATAGTAATAAATATCTGTACGCTATTAATCTCACAACACCCAACCGACGCCCTATGCAACTTGAAGCATCGTAAACAATGATGGAATATTTGAGTGGTTCTAGGCATTTAAACTTAAACGGTTGTGCATGAACATCATCAGAGAATTAAAGAAAAAACAACAGATATACAGAATGCGCAAATATTCTAGCAAGATAAATTATAATATATTAATATGTCAGTTTATTCAAAACATGTATTACATATCAGAATTAAAATCAAGAGCACGACGGAGAGAATTGGTATCTAACTATGGGTACATCGTCTCCAACTCTTGAAGGAGCCGACTTATTTCACGCAAATTGGAACCGAAAAAGTAGTCGGGTGCAAAGTGTTGGATACACTCCGCTGTTATTGTAATATTTTCAATCTCGGCCTGCAATTGTTGATGTTTGTGGTTTATCTCGGAAAAGCGCTCTGCCCATGAAAGAATCGTATCTTGCTCGATGAGTTACAATTCTTGCAAAGAAGTCTGTAGCGTGTGTCTCTTTGCGTAGTTCTTCGACCCTGTGTAAGGCTCTCTCCTCAGGAGTGGTGTTCTACGACCCCCACAAAGCATTTGGCTTCCCGTTGTCCATTACCATCAATGGTTGGAATGAAAGAAGGCCTGAGAAGTTTCGAACTTGGAGAAGAAAGGCTGGGAATACCAAGGGACACTAACCTGTTCCCGGATTAATGCGTAAATTAAGTTTAGCGTCAGAAATCGGAATGTACTCTTCTACACCTTAACAAGGATGCATGGATCTTCTCATAAATAAAGAATATCGAGCCTTCCAACAAGCCTCTGAAAAGTCGCATTGAATGAGATTATTGACTGGCATTGCATATGTGATATGGAGTACCTTGTTAAGTTAGATTATGCTGTGTTCGGTTATTGAGTATCGCGTTAGTCAAGGAAAATTAATCATATATGGTTATATTTGCCTATATCCTGTCAGTTAACTTGCATTAATTTTTATTTTATTTTATTTTATTTTATTTTTTTGCGCTTTACAATACGAACAATTCATTAATGGAGTATGTGGAAAATTGTGACTCTTAAGTGGGACATGTGCATGAGACTTGGGACATGGGCATAGGACTTGGCACATGTGCATGTGACTTGGGACATGGGTATGGGACTTGGGACATATGCATGGGGCTTGGGACATGGGACTTGGGTGTGGTACATGGGTATGGGACTTGGCATATGGTCATGGGACGTGAGCTTGGGACATTGGACTTGGGTAGTGGGACATGGGACTTGGGTTGTGGTACATGGGTATGGGACTTGGCATATGGTCATGGGACGTGAGCATGGGACTTGGGTCGTGGGACATGGGAACCATTCATCCATGTCCCTAATTAATATACCATGTCTAGGATTAAAAATTCGTGCTTGGATGAATTATTCATCCATATCCCGAATTAATATCCCATGTCCGGGATTATAAATCTGTACTTGGATGAACCGTTCATCCATGTCCCAAATTAATATCCCATGTCTGGGATTATAAATCCGTACTTGAATGAACCATTCATGACAAATAGGGAAGTTTGACTAATGCCCTGAATCGAACCTCCATGTCCGGGATAGAAACCTTTAATAAAAAAGACGACAGGCTGAACAAAGAGGTACAATGGCCTTCCAATCAAGTTCTAAATCACAGTAATATAACAAAGGCCTTCCTTGGTGTAATCACAGCAGATGCGTATAAATAATTGTCTAAAATCGCATTTCAAAGAAAAATATTACAGATAGTTCAAGTTGAAGACCATTGTCTCAAAAGATTGTATCACAGAGAAGTACTTCAATGTCTACATAAGGCACACTATGACAAATATAAGCACTATAAGACTTAAAATTTGCAGTCTTCTCTTGCATGCCTTGACCTCTGTCTCCAACGCCTTGCAGTTGGCCTCAAATCGCAACAACTCCTCTCTGGTGTGCTGCATTTCTTGGACTTTTCGTTTTAGCTGTCGGTTCTCTTCATGCATAGGATAGAACTGACTATTCATCCTCCTGATCTCATGCATTTGATTCCTTCTAAACTGATGCTCTCTATCAGACATAGGGGGATCCACCCATTGAAAGAAGGAACATTTGCTGGGACTATCCTGTAATGAGACAATTAAACAGTTGTCAATTACATCAGCATATTTATACAAGACATTAAAGAGCAATATATAAGAGACTTACGAAATAACCCGCACAACTGAGAAATCGCCTTCTTGGGTTCTTATCTGTATAAGAAGTTAAGATACGTTCTTCAAAACCGCATTTACAAGAAACTCTTGCAGAATATGGCGAACTCGTACCCTCGGAATAAGAAGTCATATGAAGTATTTTACGACAGCCAATGAGGATTCCGTTAGTATGTTATTAGCACAACAACCCAAACATATATACGAAACTTTAATATAATAAAAGGTAAGCATAAAGTACCTTTGTAATGAAGATTACTAAAAACATCAATCGGGCGCAGGATTGGAGGTTCTCAGCGATGGACAATTTATCCTATCGTGCCTAATAACAGATTTCTTGCATCCGCGACACAGCCTACCAACCACCTCAATTGTTGACTTGAATTTCTTATTAGTGCGACCTTTTGTTTTCACGCTATGTGGATCTAGTATTGCATCTGGTTGGGAGTTGTGGCTATGTACCCCGTCAATTGGGGCATTAGCTGGTGGGGTTGTCATATCATTATTTGAGGGTAACACTAAATTAGGTTGATGTACAACCCCCACACTTTCGTTATTGAAGTTGATACCACTCCCTTTAGCATCATCACGTAAATCCGAGACATGTTCTCTACTATATTTTTCTATTGATTTTTGAATCCCTTTCAAGCCTTCAAAAACAATTTCATAAAGAGCCAAATAGCTGGTCCCATCACGAACAATTTTACCACATTCTTGCATCAAGTTGTGGTGCTGTATAATCTTTGAATTTTCAACACTTGATATTGTAGCACATTGTTGGTGTATGATCATTTCTTTAGTTTTTTGGGTCCACCTCCTTAATATTAGGTTTTTAGGCATACTGAAGATCCCCCGTATACGGAATACTGCAAGAATATGTGTATACAATATTCCTGAAAACTCTCGCTTTTTGCATGAATATATGGTCATTCTGCTTTCATTGTCCCATTCAACTCTCCTAACCCTTTCAGGATCACCACTTGAATATCTATAAATAACATATTGATCTATATGATCGTCTAGCACATCCATCTTGGCAAAATAATGCTAGCATTACTCAACCTCTTTTTGGAATTCCAAAAAAATCTCCTTTGTATACACTTTTGCCATGTCACGCTCAATAGTGTGCTTTATTTTCATAACTGGCATGCTATATGTTTTACAATCAGCATCTATTTCTGCTTCACGCCTCCTTTTAGTAGCTTGTTCATATGCACAAGCAAATTTCAACAATTTCGTGCTATGGTGTACATATTTATCAAATAATGAATTCATGCTCTCAAATCTCCCTATAGTTGTCATGCCAGCTAAAAAATGACATAGAACATAAGCAGGCACTCACGCATTTTTGATATCATACAGTTGCTGCAGCCATGAGTGATCATACCAGCCATAAGTACCAATCATATCAGCCCATGCCTGTTCAAATTCATCTAATATTTCACTTTTGTATATGCAATTGGACCAAGTCTTGTGAAAAGTTGGATTGTTATGGATCACAATACCCATCTTTTCATTAAATTTTTTATTCAAGTGCCATATGCAAAAAACATGGTGGGTTTGAGGGAATACATCTCTTATAGCCGTTGAGATAGCAGCATCTTAGTCAGTCACTATTACTTTAGGAGCTACACCTCCTATCATATCAAGCCATGCTTTGAATAACCATTTAAAATCAGCTGTGATCTCGCCAAAAAGCAGTCCCGTCCCAAGTAATATTGATTGTTTATGATGGTTAACGCCAACAAACGGTCCAAATGGCATATCATATTCATTTACCTTATACGTAGTGTCAAAACACACAACATCACCAAATGCCTCATAATAAATTTTGGTTGCATCATCAACCCAAAAAAATGACGTCAGGTGTCCTTCACCATCCACTTGTAGGTCGAAATTAAATTGAGGATCGACTTTTGATTGACTCTGAAAGTTTTGTAACTAGGCATCTGTCCCCCTGCTAAACTTGGATTGAAGTCGTCTTTTGTAAGCATTTTTAAGATCTAACTGTGAAAACCTCAAATTCTCTAACCCACCCGCCTCACAAGCCATAAAGTCTAACACCTTCGCTATACCAACCCCAACTTGATTCAATCCTTCCGCAATATCTACTTCACAATCCGGCACATTCCCATGTGATCGTAAATAATGGGATTTATTAGGTGATTCTAGACCATGACTATGTTTAGGTATAAATCTTGTAACAACCCACTTATGACAACCTCCAATATTTAGAAACCTCAAGCAATGCCATGCAATTACATCTGGTGAGACATCTCTCTTTATACTTTCGCTTATTCTTTTCTTTAGGGGCCACATTTGAAGCTTTATATGAATGATTTGAGTCAGCCAGCTGACAATCTACTTCCGCGGGTTTGACCTTCCTTAATTCCTCTTTAAAGCATTAAAAACCCGACCATATACGTCTCCATTGACCAACTTTCTTGCATAACTTTTTCTAATACTAAACCCACAGTTTTGCATAACTATTGTAGAACTGGTAAGCATCTTCCTCACTGTCAAATTGCTGGCCAATCTTTGGGGTTAGATTAATAAGAACTCTGGGCAAAAATTCATGTATTCCTATCGATGAATTTTGTACATCATTGCCCCGTGCATCCATATTATCGACTTCTGTAGAGCCTATTTCGACACCCCGTCCATTTTGATTAGGGGAACCTGCCACATCCTTGTCATTTACGTTCACGACATCTACATGTAAATCCATGGATCTAAAACAACCTGTGTCAAAATAGTAACACTGCCATTGTGTAAATGTGCTAATCATTATAAAACATGATACACAGTGTAAAAATTCAGATGAATAGCCATTTAGTTTGTAAAGTTTGATTTATTATACTAATCACAAATCCATTTGCAATTGAAAACTACAATAATAAAATCAACGGATAGGAATTAAATAAAAGAAGAATTGTTTAATTAAAATAAATTAAATCTAGTAGACATTTAATCAAACAGCTGCTGCGCGGTTCATATATTTCCAATTGACAGAAGCTTGAACAGCTATCTCACTGGAAGTAATAAGAAAAAGGACACGGGGTTGTCATGAATCTAATGCAACTTTTAGAAAAAACAACCACAGCGACGAAAATGAACGAGTGGAACGAATATGACTTACTTGGAAAACTTCTCCTTTGTTAGAGTAGCAGGTTTGACAGCTCATTTGTAATTTTGGATGGGATTTGGAGGAATCAACTGATTTTCAAAGTCTGCTCCAGGTTAGGGGATTTGGTCGTAGCGGACTTGCGGAAGCAGACCTAAAAAATTGATATGGGAGATGCGGGAGCTGGTGCAGATTGGAGAAGAGATTGATTTCCATTTGGGGAAGAGCAGAAGCAGACTAGACAGGGGGGGGAGAGGGCGGGAAGATGGCACAACGATGTGAGTGAGGGAGACTTGAAGCAATCACTGTTGTGCACCCTCCGTACCGCGTTTTCTGTGTTTGAGAGATGGAGTCAAAAAGCCGAAGAGATTTCCCTAATTACGTAAGGGTTTTACTGCGTTTGAAACATAGAGTTCATAGTGGGACATGGAATTTTGGTTTTCGGACATGCTACATAGTTTGGGATTGTTTTACTGCGTTTGGGACATGGATTATGGATTGTTTTACTGCGTTTGGGACAGAGTTCACAGTGAGACATGGAATCTTGGTTTTCGGACATGGGGCATAATTTGGGATATGAATGAAAACAACGAGCGGTTAGATGTTCCAGCATTGGATTTTAAATTTTTAATCCGGATCTAAAGTTAAAATTTAATATAATGTTTAAATTAACGAAATTTACACTAAATTTTTTTAATAAAATTAATGAAATTTACACTAAAAATAAATTAATGACATTTAAACTGAAAAAATTTAATGTAAAGTTTCAATTAATGAAATTTACACTAAAAAAAACCTTTAATGAAATTAGTGAAATTTACACAAAATAAATTAATGATATTTAGGCTAAACAAAATCATATAAAGTTTAAATTACTGAAATTTATAATAAAAAAACTTTTAATAAAATTAATGAAATTTACGCTAAAAATAAATTAATGACATTTAGACTAAAAAAATTTATTATAAAGTTTTAATTAATGAAATATACACTAAAAAAACTTTTAATGAAATTAGTGAAATTTACACTAAAAATAAATTAATGACATTTAGGCTAAAAAAAGTCATATAAAGTTTAAATTAATGAAATTTACACTAAGAAAAAAGCTTTTAATGAAATTAAAGAAATTTGCACTAAAAATAAATTAATGACATTTACACTAAAAAAATTTAATATAAAGTTTCAATTAATGAAATTTATACTAAAAAATATTTTATAATTAAATTACGAAAATTTACACTAAAAATAAATTAATGATATTTAGGCTAAAAAATGTCATATAAAATTTAAATTAATTAAATTTAAACTGAAAAAAACTTTTAAAGAAATTAGTGAATTATCCACAATCGCTTTCTGCTTTTGATATCCATGTACATCTGTGATAGCATTCGCAAAGCACCATAGCGGTGAGGAAGCGTGGATAGTGATTTTAGTAATTTTAGAGATTTTTATAATAAAACGTGGAATTTTGTGGTGGTTTTAATCACTATCAGAATTACTAGACATGATAGAGAAAGATGTAGAAACTGCCTTGATTGACTTTTTACCTCATCTCCTCATTTCTTCTAGCTGAATTTGAGTCTTCAACTCTCGTTGTTTAGCAAACGCCTCTTCCGTTTTGACTTCTTCTTCTATTGTAATTTAAAGAGATATTTTGTCCAAAGCGTCTCTTACTCTTACAATAGGGTCGAAAATGACTCGACTGATTTCTTCTTCAGTATAACCCAGAACGTTAGCTGAATCAGTCAGGTATTCTTCTATAGCCCTAAGTCTCTTTTGTTCTGATCTTAATTTCTTCAAACAATAATCAGACATTGTTAAGATCTAAAAAAGACTTTTATCATAGCTATAAGGCCATAGCTATTATTTCATCTTCCTTTTGCTTGATTGCTCGCTTATGTATCTGAGGTTCCTTTCGAATAAAGTGACAGCCATTCTAGCTTCAGAATTTTCTTCTTCAAAATGTTCGAAAATACTTTGAATATTGTATTCAATTACGTCCTGTCTCTTCCTGAGATGTTTTAATTCATCTCGAAGGACTAGTAATTCTCATATGAAGAACGTATTATAAAACATACAAAACGTACCTTATCTTCCACGCTTGGCTGACAATTCTGATATGGGAGCTTCGTTCGAAACAGAAAACTTTGTCTTCAAAACTTTGGATACCTTCCAATGATGGCACAGACCCAAAAACTCAACAAAGTATAGAAGAGGAATTTATTGTGCAAGGGAAGAAGGAAGGAATATAGACAAAGCAATTTGTTGCCTGAAAATTTCTGCTCCTTGAGTAAGTGGAGCACATTGTATTCATAGATGAACAAAAGTTACAATTGACTATTACAGATGCCTGTCAGCATCACATTATCTTAAAACGTAGAAAGTTGCTACAAGAAAAGTAAAATGAACAGTAAAAGAAGTGTTGGCACCATAAGAGGTGGACACATTACAAGCAAAATTAACATAATCAGCTAGAAGGAATCTAGCGACGGATTGCAGTCATGTGTCTTTTGTAGTGCTCATGGATGGTAGTCACGTGTTGTGTCAGTTCTCAGAGCCAGTTGTATCGAGATCCATGAGAGCGTCGATCATAGCGGTTGGTCTTTGATTGGTAATATGCTCTAAATTTTGCCACTGGCGCCTGATGTGAAGGGATAGTTTGACGGAGTCTTTATCTTTTTAATAAACTTACCAATTTCAGATTGATAAGCTTTAGCTAGTTGCTCTGGATTTGTCAAGTATTTCTTAGGTATGACTGCTAAGATATGTTCTGATGATGCGTCATAACCTGTTAGAGAGATGACATCTGGGTTGTCTCGAGCATCCTCGGCATGTAAAATGGTAATAATGATTCGTGTACATGCGACTAATAGGAGTTGCTTCCTGAATCGAACTCAATCATCTTCTTTCTAGAGTGATGAAGAGTCAAATTGAGGTTGGAGTTCTTCTCTTGGAGACAAGACCCAAGCTTGAAAACTTGGGCATTCTAGGTCCGTCTTTGATGCCTTCCAGAATGGAGATGAAGTTCCTAATCCAGTAACCTTCCTGTGTCCATAACCAACTAACAATAGCTGATATCGAATAGTTTCTGGTACTTTGGCGAGTTGGACTTGAATACTACTATCTATGCAAAGATAGTCAACGTATCCCATTCTGAACACTTCTTCCCAATTGGAAAAATGAAACAAGTTTCCTGTGATTCTTACCTTTGGTATTCCTCCCACATTATAAGTGCAAGTTTTCCATTGTGAGTAGAATTCGATCACTACTTGTTTTAAGGTTAAAAGAGTTTCAGAGGTCACCTCTTTAACCTTTTCTTGAACTAGTTCCTGAACCAAAGAATACTTTGTCTGGTGGTTCTCTAGTTCCTTTGTAAGATTTAGAACCTGGGAAAATTGTCCTTGAGTCGTTTTTCTTAACTCATAATTTTCTCGTTCTAATCTTTTTGGCATATCTCCTATTCTTAAAACTACAATGAAGGTCTGTTGCAATGATGCTTTATCTGAATAGTGATATCCTTTGATCACCTTTGGCTTCTGAAATGTTTATAGAGGGCATCTTCCATTCATAATAATCTCTTGAAGATTAAACTAGTTTTGTGGTTGATTCATGTAGCTCATGGATGCCTTCTGCATTTTCTTCTTGTAATGCCACTAGATCTATAACATTTGATTCCTTACTGGTCATCATGAAAAGTCCTATATTATGGAATTTTTGCCATATTTGACTTTCATGATCATGATAAAAATCAGATGCTGTATCCCAATCTGAAGACGAATCTTCTGAATACTCTGATTTTATCTTGAAGATTTCCTCATCATCTGAGTAAATCTCCTCATCCTATTTGGTTCGAATTCCAACTTTTCATGGGTGTATATAACAAGGCTTTTACAACAGGTTGCTTTGCTTTTCTTTCTGGGCATGTTGTTGGGTTATGACCTGGTTTCCCTCATAACCAGCAACATTTACACTGAGATAATGGTTTACCTTTAGGACACTTTGGATCTCTTCCATACTTGTCTCTGAAGGCTTGTCTCCTTTCTCCCAAATTCCTAAGTGGTCCAACAAATCTGCCTTTTGGCTTTGCTCTTCCCTTTTTTGGATTAACTGGTGCACGATGATACCTTTTCCATGTTTTGACCTTTTAAGATGGTTTTAAACAAGTTCCTTTATGGCATGAGACTTGTTTCTTCATCGGCTCCCGTTTGATTGGTTCGCAGCCACATCTTCCGGCCACCAATTCAAACTTATCGCAGCCATCCTCTGACATTATTGGTATCTTGCCTACATCCTTGGAAAGCTTTCTTTCAATGCAGTACAATCTGACACAATGTCTTATTGCTTCAGCCCAAATGTATCTGCTATATTTGGATTTGATAGCATACGTTGTTCTAAGGCTCTTTAGGCTACAACTTCCCATTTTCCTGGAAGTTTGTCCCAAAACATGCTCAATGCGTATCTTCAAAGCTGAACTGGTAATACCTCTCTTTGAATTCACAGAAATATTCCTCGTATTGACATATATCACAGATCTATAGTTTTACTAATGTTGCTCTCGCTTTCTGCCTTTGATATCCATAGTCTAGTCTCTTCCTCCAAGGAAGGTGATTCTTGCTTGGTTTGCCCAAGCCCTAATGGCCATTTCTGTATCTCTTTGATAATTTATATTTAAATATGCCCCTTGTAGAGATACTGGTTCCATTTTCTCATCTCTTAGGATAAACCTGTAAGGGATTTTCCGAGGATATCCTGGCTCGTATGACTGTGCTGGCTAATGGGCTAGACTTCTCAAGCTTTAGAGATTATTCGGCCATTTTTCTGATGGTTCAATTTCCATTTTTATAGCTAATCTCTTATATGCTTGTTCTATGCTCATTTCAAAGCCTCCTCCTAAAAACCTTAGTCTTTCATCTAGGTTTTTTGAGGACTCTACCCTTCTTTTGGCTTTCTGCCTAAGGGTTTCTTTCACTTCGTTCAGCCTCTCGTTGAGTTCCTACTAAACCTGAAGTACATCATCCTTAGTCCACTTTTCTCATTCTAGAGTTTGCTAGATATCTTTTTCAGCATTTCTAACTTTTGAGAGAAGTTCAATAGGGTCTAGATAATCTTCTTCTTAATACCCATATCTTGGGGTTCTAAAGATATCCCATTTTCTCTTCTTGGCTGAGAAGATATAAACATTTCAAAAGGTCTAGTGAGAACTGATCTTTCTAGCCAGTTTCTAATGCTACTCACATTAGATGACCCTTCGCTTTGATCTTTCTCAGTACCTTTTCCTGGTTCAGCCATCTTGCTGACCTAAGGTATATAAAGCTTTTTCTAATTTTATGATTTAAGCTTTATTGCTGTTTATCAAAGCCTAGAATGAAAAACTAGGCTCTGATACCATTCGTAGAGCGCCACAGCAGTGTTGAAGCGTGGATAGTGATTTTAGTAATTTCAGAGATTTTTATAATAAAATGCGAAATTTTTTGTTGGTTTTAATCACTATCAGAATCACTAGACATGATATAGAAAGAGGTAGAAACTGCCATGATTGGCTTTTTACCTTGTCTCCTTATTTCTGTTAGCTGAATCTGAGTCTCCAACTCTTGTTGTTCAGCAAATGCCTCTTCCTTTTTAACTTCTTCTTCTATTGTAATTTAAAGAGATATTTTGTTCAAAGCATCTCTTACTCTTACAATAGCGCCGAAAATGACTCGACTGATTTCTTCTTCAGCGTAACCCAGCACGTTTGTTGAATCAGTCAGATATCCCTCTATAGCCCTAAGTCTCTTTTGTTCTGATTTTAATTTCTTCAAACAATTATCAGGCATTGTTAAGATTTAAAAAAGACTTTTATAGAGGATTCATAGCTATAAGGACATAGCTATTATTTCATCTTCCTTTTGCTTGATTGCTCGCTTTATGTATCTGAGGTTCCTTTCGAATAAAGCGACAGTCATTCTAGCTTGAGGATTTTCTTCTTCAAAATGTTCAAAAATACTTTGAATATTGTATTCAATTACTTCCTGTCTCTTCCTGAGATTTTTAATTCATCTCGAAGGACTAGTAATTGTGGATCCTTTGCACAGGTTTGCCCTTGCTCCTCCCAACATAGATTTTTCAAATTGTCCTGTGGTGCTAGCATCTACTACGACAACTAATATTGGGAGATCCAGTTTCTCTCTTACCAAAGGAGAAATCCCTAACTGGACTAAGCCATACTGAACAAAATGTTTCTTTCTTTTTAAGGCTTCCTGTATTTGATTCGTTTTAACTAATGAAATCAAAAACTGCTCGTTATCAGTTACTTGTAATTTAGCGGTTGTTTCAGTTTCAAAAATATGAATTGCTTCTTGGTAAGGAATCCAACTTTTAGTATAAACAATAAGGGTAAACAAAATGGTAGAAAGAGTGGAGATGAGAATATTAGACAAAGTTTTCTGAATTAACATTCTTTTATGTATCGAAAACTTGTCTGGAGATCTAATCTTGGGAAATGCGTTTTTGAAACATCAACCTGAAAACAGACTATTTATCTAAGAAATAGATCACATTTCAATAGGTGAACTCAGAATTCCTATTGAGATCTCAGCATCTATCACTAAGATAGAAGCAGGAAGAGAAATAGATTGTTCAACTACAGAAACCATTATTTCAATGATAGAGCAGGAGAAAGAACATGAATAGATAGCCTCGAAAAAGGTATTCTGTGTTAATGAATCCATTGAGGAAATCAAAGGAAGGCTTCAAGATAATTTTAAAGATATTTGAGAAATACAAGATTGAGGCCTCTTTAAAATTAAAGAATCCAGAAACTATCATTAGAAGTCGAGGTATTAAATAAACTGCAGAGATGATAGAGGAATTTGAGAAACAAATCTCAGAGCTTCAGAAACTGAGTCTAATCCAACCAAGTACCAGCAAACACTGAAGTGCAGCCTTCATGGTATTGAATCATGCAGAAAAGGTACGGGGAAAAACTTGCATGGTAATTGACTATAGAGAATTGAATCAAGCAACTGAATCAGACGGATATAATCTTCCTAACTAATAAGAGCTTTGAAATTGGATTAGAAAATGCCGACCCATTATATATTTAAAGTTTGACTTAAAGTCAGGGTATTGACAAATCAGGATGCATGAGGATAACATACACTTAACTGCATTTTCCTGTCCTCAAGGTTTATACGAATGGCTGGTCATGCCATTTGGGTTAAAAAATGCACCTGGAATATTTCAGTAATGAATGGATTTAACATTTGCTGGAATAAAAGAATTCGTCGTGTTTATATAAATGTTCTCATATTTTCAAAAACACAGGAAGAACATATTAGCTATATAGAGCGAGTGGCTAATTTATTCCTTGAATAAGGATTGATTTTATCAGAAAGGAAATGTATATGGATGCAATCAAAGATCAATTTCTTGGGTTTAGAAATTGAAAAGAATCATGAAAAATTATAACCACACATTGCAGAATCCATAAGAGAATTTTCAGATAGAATTGAGGATCGGAAACAACTGTAAAGGTTTCTAGGAATCTTTAACTATGCTAGGCCTTTTATCAAAGGTCTTGCAGCCTTAATCAGAGTCCTTCACAGAAAAACCTCAGAAAAAATTCCATGGGAATGAAGTTGTGAAGATACTCAGTTGGTTAAGAAAATCAAGCTTCAGACGAAAAATCTCCTAGAACTAAAATTACCACAAAAAGGAGATTATTTGATCTTGGAAGTTGATGCCTTTGAATCATATTCGGATGTGTGATGAAGGCAAAAAAAACATCCACCAAAGATGAAGAAGTTAGTAGGTACTTGGGAGGAACATTTAAAGGTTCTGAAATCAATTAGCCAATCCATGAAAAGAAGTATTCGCCGTAGTAAAATCCATCAAGGCCAATGAATTATTTGTTGCATCAAAAAAATCATTTTTTGTTCGAACAGATTCATCGTATGTCAAACATTTTAGAAATCTGAAACTCAAAAACATCGGACAAGCAAAACTGGTTAGATGACAACAAAGACTTGCATATTATAATTTTGATATCGAGCTTATTTGTAGTTATCAAAATATTAGTACTGATTCTCTTACTCAAGAAATTGTAGAATTTTGCAAACGATTAGAGAATGAATTCTATCTTCTGCAACAAGTGCCAAAGAACGGGACATGCAACAAAACATTGTCCGCAAATGAAGCTAAAGATAGAAGGATCTAAGCAAGTAGAAACAGGATCGTCTTCGACGAAGAAGCCTGAGCTCAGATGTTGGATTTGCTAAGGATTAGGACACTATCCAAGTCAGTGCCCAGAAAAACTTTTAAAAAGAAAAGAGAAGGTCTTAAATCCAAGACCAACTCTGAAGAAGTATGGTAGAGTTGAGCATCCCAAAGGAGAAATCCTAGAAAGCTCAGAGTTCGACGAAATACAGAGTATTCACTCAGAAAGTACGTCGAAGAACCTGGAGATACAAGATGAAGCTCGTTCAGAAAGTACTCCAAAGATCGATATTGTATTACCACAACTAAACATGATTTATGATGGTAAACCAACTATCGAGAGAAACGAAATTGGATATGTGATATACAATCCAAGTAAAACAGACTGTATCTGTCTCGTTTCTCAGACACTTAGTGACCAAGCAAAAGAGCTAATGGAACTCATTTTTGCAGGGGTGGTCAAAGGATATCACTATTCAGATAAAGCAGCATTGCAGCATGCCTTCATTGTAGCTTTAGGAATAGGAGATATGCTAGAAAGATTAGAACGAGAAAATTATGAGTTAAGAAGAACAAGTCAAGGACAATTTTTCGAAGTTCTAAATCTTACAAAGGAATTAGAGAACCACTATACAAAACATTCTTTGGTTCAGGAACTAGTTCAGGAAAAGGTTAAAGAGGTGACCTCTGAAACTCTTTTAACCTTAGAATAAGTAGTGATCGAATCCTTCTTACAATGGAAAACTTGCACTTACAATGTGGGAGGAATACCAAATGTAAGGATCTCGGGAAACTTGTTTCATTCTTCCAATTAGGAAGAAGTGTTCAGAATGGGATATATTAACTATCTTTGCATATATAGGAGTAATTAGGTCCAACTCGCCAAAGTACCAGAAACTATTCGATATCTGCTATTGTTACTTGGTTATGGACATAGGAAGGTTATTGGATTAGAAACTTCATCCCTATTCTGGAAGGCATCAAAGACGGACCCAGAATGCCCAAGTTTTCAAGTTTGGGTCTTGTCTCCAGGAGAAGAACTCCAGCCTCAGTTTGACTCTTTATCACTCTGGAAAGAAGATGATTGAGATCGATTCAGGAAGCAACTCCTATCGGCCACACGTACAAGAATCATTACTACCATTTTACATGCCGAGGATACTCGAGACAACCCAGATGTCATCTCTCTAACAGGTTATTATGCATCATCAGGACATATCTTAGCAGTCATACCTAAGAAATACTTGACAAATCCAGAGCAGCTAGCCGAAGCTTATCAATTTGAAATTGGTAAGTTTATTAAAAAGATGAAGACTCCGTCAAACTATCCTCTTCACATCAGGCGCCAATGGCTAAATTTGGTGTATATTATCAATCAAAGACCAATCGCTATGGTTGATGCTCTCATGGATCTCGATACAACTGGCTCTGAGAATTGTAGTAACACGTGACTACCATCCATGAGTATTATAGCAGATACGTGGATGCAATCCATGGTTAGGTTCCTTCTAGCTGATTATGTTACTTTTGCTTGTAATGTGTCCACCTCTTATGGTGTCGACACTTCCTTTACTGTTTATTTTACTTTTCTTGTAGCAACTTTCTACGTGTCAAGATAATGTGGTGCCGACAGGCATCTGTAATAGTTGATTGTAACTTTTGTTCATCTATAAATACAATGCGCTCCACATACTCAAGGAGCAGAAATCTTTAGGCAACAAATTCTCTTCTATATTCCTTCTTCCCTTGCATGATAAATCCCTCTTCCATACTTTGTTGCGTTTTTGGGTCTGCGGCATCATTGGAAGGTATCTGAAGTTTTGAAGACAATTTTATGTTGGGAACGAAGCTCCCATACTAGAATTGTCAACCAAGCGTAGTGGACAAGGTATGTTTTGTATGTTTTATCATACGTTCTTCATATGAGAAAAATGTTTTTAAATACTTAAAAGCATCAATCCTCAATTAATAGTCCTTCGAGATGAATTAAAAAATCTCAGGAAGAGACAGGAAGTAATTGAATACAATATTCAAAGTATTTTCGAACATTTTGGAGAAGAAAATCCTAAAGCTAGAATGACTGTCGCTTTATTCGAAAGGAATCTCAGATACATAAAGCGAGCAATCAAGCAAAATGAAGATGAAATAATAGCTATGGCCTTATAGCTATGAATCCTCTATAAAAGTCTTTTTAGACCTTAACAATGCTTGATAATTGTTTGAAGAAATTACGATCAGAACAAAAGAGATATAAGGTTATAGAAGGATATCTGACTGATTCGGCTAACGTGCTGAGTTACGTTGAAGAAGAAATCAGTCGAGTCAATTTTGACGCTATTGTAAGAATAAGAGACGCTTTGAAAAAAATATCTCTTAGAATTACAATAGAAAAAGAAGTCGAAAAGGAAGAGACGTTTGCTGAACAACGAGAGTTGGAGACTCAGATTCAGCTAGTAGAAATGAGGAGACAAGGTAAAAAACTAATTAAGGCAGTTTCTTCCTCTTTCTCTATCATGTCTAGTGATTTTGATAGTTATTAAAACCACCAAAAAATTTCGTATTTTATTATAAAAATATCTGAAATTACTAAAATCACTATCCACGCTTCAACCGCTAAGAAAAAGTCGTATAAAGTTTAAATTAATGAAATTTACACTAAAAAAATATAATGAAATTAGTGAAATTTACACTAAAAATAAATTAATGAAATTTAGGTTAAAAAAATTATTATAAAGTTTATTACTTTGATTGCTGATGTTCAATTATTTTATGCCTTGAAAAATTATAGAATTTTCAATAAAAATAAAAGAGGCTTACACTTTAATAAAAATAATTTAATGAAATTTACACTAAAAATAAAAAATTTTAATATTCACTTTATAAATTCCATACTGATGTGAAATATTTAACGAGGAGGGAAGATGGAAAAGTGGTTTGGGTTTTTTCACCCTGAAATTTTTGAAATCTTCACCGATGGAAGATTGGAAGAAGTCACGTCGCCCCATTCGTACTGCAAGTTTTGTGTTTTTGGACTCTCCTTTCTTCCCTCACTCGCAGCGCACACGAAGAGCTTGAATGACGCTCGCCGAATCTCACGGTGAAAAGACCAGCTACACTGAATATTTCAATGTAGGCGGCTACATTGGAACATTTCCCATATATATATATATATGAATCTTACATAAATATGTTTATATTCTTATGTAATATATGTAACATGCTTTCAATAATATTTTTATGTTAGAAATTTTCTTCATTATGATATGTAATATTGATATGTTTTCATTACTTTATATATATTGGCATTTAAAGTGATGTGTTTTATCCTAAATGTTTATTTATATTTATTATAATTTATTCTTAAGTTTTATTTAAAAATTCCTATTTTTTTTTTATCTTAGCAAAATAGTTTAGTGCGACTAGTGATAATTTCTGTAAAGTTAGCAAAATTTTTTCTTTTTAAGGTTAACAAAATTTCTTCTTTTAGCGAAATTACAAACACTCCGAAAAGCATAGAAAAACTACATTCTTGCATCTCTCAATTTTTTTCTTTTTCTAGGTATTTTTTCATATTTTTTTGTTGAAAAAAAGTGTATCTGATATGGGCCGATACGGTTTTTATACTGCCTATATCATATTTGTTTTTCAGGCAACCGATACAACTTTTAATGTCAATATTTAGAATCATGCACTGAAATAGTGTAGCTTAAGGAGTTTTAATTCCATATTTCACATATATAAGTTAACCAAAAAAATAAAACTAAAAAACTGTGCAACATTCATAGAAATTTGACAAGCTCACAAGTTGATCTTTTATACATTTCATTTGTAAGAACCTTATATTACAATTAGACTCACTCACATCCTTTTTCATCCTCCATTACATAATCATAAACCATTTCATTCACTCTATAATCATTTACTTTACGCAATCATTCCATAGACATTCCACAATTAAATCAAGTCATTTCAGATTGCAAACCAAGTCATTGTGGAGCATTACCCACCATTGGGTCATTTCAAAACTAAAATCAAGTTGCACATATTCTCCCCCTTTTTGTCAAAATGAAATAGGGGTGGAAATACGTGAAAGATTTGTCCCATTCACTGGCATCAAGAGTGCACACATGAAGCATAGAATAGAGAAATAACTTAGCATTATTGAAATAGTGAATTAAAGATTAAGTTGAAGAGTAATGCTGCCATGTAGCTCAATAAAGGAAGTTATGGGTGTTTACATGCGCATCCAACAAAGTAAAACAAAATAGGAAGGTCAAGATGGGCTTTAAGTCTTATTTTGCCCGGAGAAATTTTTACATCCAGTTTCCATTCTTAGTATGAATGCTACAATTATAGTCTTATAATTTCAACTTGAAAATGAGTTTTGTTCAAGCTATGGAGAATGATGAAGAATGCAATGTGACTAACTAACACATTGGGGTTTATTTATTTTTATTGAAGCTGATTTAATATTTTGAATATTTAATATTAATTTTATTTATTTGAGATTTGATGTTTATGTCAAGTGATCAACACATAGCTCAACTTGATAGATGGTTTGGATTATGGGTTTTATTATTTTACTTAGGGTTTTTATTTATATGGAAAGGTATTAGGGTTTTTCATTGCATATCTATTTTCTATGACTATGGTTTCATTGTATTAGGTTTTTGTATTATGTTAATCATTGAAAGAAATGCGATTTCTAATTTTCTACTGGCTTTTTAATTTATCTTATCTTTCCTAAATTAATCTAAGTTTCTCCAATTTTTTTCCTCATTCTACTTCAAGGAGATTCAAGCAATTAGAGATCGATCAATGGATGATCAAAAGAAGAAGAGAAATTGAACTGAAAATGGGGAAATCAAACCAATCATGGAGTTTGATTAATTCTGCTGTTGGCTGCAATATTAGGTGTTGATTTTTTAACAACTTATTGAAACTTCTTCAATGGCTTGAAATCTTGATCAAGAAGCCTTTAAGATAGTAACTGTGATACCAATTTGATAAGCACAGAGCTTAAGCTTAGTATTAATGGGTAGTGACTGCATAAATTTGGAAAGTTTAGAGTCCCTTTTGGAATCTTGGGAGAATAGTGGTAGGGTCTTATGGTCTGTTTGGCCTGACGGTGAAATTTAAGCTATTTATTAAGCTTGTTTAATAAAAAGTCCATTTCCAGCGGTAAGGAAAAAGCTCCAAATCGGAGCTTTTTTCTAAACGTGGAAAACTAATTTATATGGATTCCAAGAATAGCGGTATATTTCGGCCAAACATTATGCTTTCTGCGCGAAAGCACTTTTGACGCTTTAAACGCGCTTTCAGGGCCGTGGAATGTCGGGCTAAACAGGCCCTTAATCTTTTTTGGAATCTTGGGAGAATAGTGGAAGGGAAAGGAAAGGTTAGAATTCAAATACAAATAGAGATGGGTTGGAAAGATAGTTGGATGTGATTATCTTATGTTCAAGGTAGGGAAACATCCCAATTAGTTAGACTAATCTTGTTTTTCTATAGAATTCATGAACATATTCCATAACATAACAATCATGGATTTATAAATCTTGTTTCTTGATCAATTTCAACTAATTGCAATAGCCCATTTACATCCTGAGCGGGCCTTTAACTACTAGATTTGATAGTGAAGATAGCTATAGGTATGTAACTGGTATAGGCCGTCTCGAATTCATGCTGTTTTGATTTTGGCTTGCATGGCCAACTGCCAATCCCTATCAGTGTGATACATTGGGCACACCATGTGCAGTCCAATTAGTTTTAGTTAGATTTTCACGAGTATTTTGTTCTTTTTTCAGGTTATTCTAACACTGCTAGTAGTATTATGGGGTCTCCGTCTTGGTATATTTTTGTTAATGAGGTATGTGTATGAAACCGCCTAATTAGAAAGTCATTCTACTATTTTCCTTAATGCAGTGATGTTCCCTAATTACTCTAGTTATTGCTATTTTGTCCATTAAGATGACATCTTTTATGACTATTTGAAGTGTAGATATAATGCATTTTTTGTTGAACATATCATGTTTCTCTGGCTTTTGAATAAAAATGTTATTTTTCCTTTCTTGACGCTGGTCTAGCTTTTGGCTAACTTTTTCTCCTTAAAATCTTTTGGACAATTTATTTTCATTCAACATAGTTCTTGCCATTTCTTAAATTTTCGTATTCTTTCTTTCCATAACTCTATTTTGTTGTAGAGTTCTAGGGTCTGTGATACTGTGGTAAATTCCTTTATCTTCACAAAAATCAACAAATTTTCTGTTTTTAAATTCACCTCCATGGTCACTTTTGATTGAAACCATTGACAATTGCTTCTCATTTTGGACAAGCCTTGAAAAGGTAAAAAACAGAGAGAATGCTTAATCTTTGCTTGCTAATAAGATTACCTATGTGAACTTAGAGTAGTCATTTACAATGACATACACATCTTTTCCCACCAAGACTCAGAATGTTGGATGGCCCAGACAAATCCATGTGTAATAATTCTAATGGTCTAGACGTGACACTTTATTCTCAAGTGTAAATGATGTTTTGGTCTATTTTGACATTTGACTAGTCTTGCAAATTTGATCCTTGTCATATTTCAGCTTTGGTAGACCATTTACCAAGTTTTTCTTCCAAAAGGATTTGATATGTTGATATGTCCCATTCTCTTGTGCCACAACCATGGGTCATCATTGATTGCAATAAGGCATTTTTCTATGATTTCGTCAACATCGAATACATTACATATAGATAATTCAAACACAACTTTATGACCTCTATCACATAATTGGCTAATGCTCAATAAGTTATGCGTGAGACCATCAACATATAAACCATCTTTGATGCATGCACTGTATAAACCAAAATTTTTACCTTTACCCTTGATGATGCCTTTATCGTTGTTGCCAAATGCAATTGTGCCTTCATTCATTGGCTTCAAATCCTCGAAGAGGTCTTCGTTCTCGGTGAACATCCACTATCCATAAACAAGGTGTTTCTAGTGGTAGCTTTAAAGCTTACCTGTAATAAAAAAACAAGACATTCTTTTCACCTCTTTGGTACCCAAGTAGTGGATCATTTATGTTTGTGGATTTGTGTGTGAGGAAGGGCTATGTACTTTCCTTGGGTTTCCATTTTAACTTTGTACCTTTTCTCTACAACTTTCTTGCATAGCAATCATATATTTTGTGTCCTTCTTTGTGCAAAAATGACACTTGCTGGAAATTCTATTTGGTGCGTGATATGCCACTGGTTTTCTTACCTAAGAGTGTCTTATGAATCTTCTAATATTCGGACAATTTCCTCTCTTCAGTGAGGTTCATACCCTTGGTCCACCCACTGAACTTCTATTTTCTTGTGGCTCATCACCACTGGATTCTTCACATTCAAGTCCTCTTTTATTCTTTTGTCTAGTCATATGCAAGAACTTGGCTACTGATTCTCCTGGGTTGGAGACTTTGTACAACATGCTATTTAATATTTTTATCTCTTTCTTTAAATTTCCAACTTCCTTTTGTAGAGATAGATTTCTTTTTGCGAGTATAGCATTCACGTTGACAGTAACATCAAAATGTCTCTTTTTTTTGGGTGAATTTTTGTCCAAATGTCTCAAACGCATTAAAGAGATAGTCATATGATTGCTGTAATTCGTTAAGCTCATTGCATTTACTACAATCACTGGTTAAGTTTGAAGGATCAGAAGTATAAGAATAGTAGGAATTCACCTCAGGTTCTAAGTCATTGATGCACTTCTTAGATTGATTTTTGGTGGAGATGTGGTTTGAGGACTCATTTTCTATATGAGCCATGCAACATTTTCTTGTCAAATTCCTCACTTCTTTGTCCTCTCTTTCACTTGAGCTTGTGCTTGAAAACTCATCATCATTTACATACATTCATCTCGGTTGATTTCTTGATGATCTTTTTTAACTTATGTATCTTTTTTATCCTTTTCTCTCTTATCTTCATTTTCATTTAAATCTGCTCTCTCTTCATTTGGACGTACTACAAACATGTGTCCAATTCTTTCGCACTTATAGCACTTGGGTAGATTTCTCTTTCTTTCTCCTCTTCTTCTCTTCATGTTTGGATTGCTTTCTTGAGGTGCTTGCGTTGTTGCTTCTCACAAACTATTTGAAATTTTTAGCAAGCATGGCAACTTCATCTTCCGTATGAGAAGTTGACTCGTTGCTCCTCTCCTTTGCTGCTTTTAGAGCCATGGTTTTTTTCTATTTGATAGGGTCCTCTCTCTTGTTCTTAATCTGTTCGTGTGACATTAATGAATTGATTAAATCATCAACTTTTAGTATGTTCAAGTCCTCGGCTTCTTCAATTGCGGTAATATTTGGATTCCATGATTCAAGGAGTGCTCTCAAAATCTTCATGACTTGTTCAGAATTTGAGATTTCTCTCTCTAGGCCTTTAAGAGCATTAGTAATTTTGGAAAATCTGACATATATCTCAGAGATACTTTCTCCTTCTTTCATCTTAAAATTCTCTAATTTGCCTATGGGGATGTTTCTCCTAGTTCCCTTAACTTGGGAGGAACCTTTATTTATAGACACCAACTTATCCTTAATGTCTTTAGCTGTGGTGAATGATGAGATTCTGTCAAATTTGGTTGCCGATAAGGCACAAAATAATGAATTTATTGCTTTTGCATTATTTTAGACATTGGTTGTCTAATCTTTAGTCCAAGTCCCAATGTCACTTGTTGGAAGAGTTATTCCCACTACCATGAGTCGATATCAATAGCCATTATGAACTGTTTCATCCTTAATTTCTGATAGGCAAAATTTGTGCTATCAAATAGGGGCGGCCGTGTTGAAGATTGCCCCTCAGCAAATACATGAGAAGAGGATGATGGGTTTGCCATTGAATCTCTACAAATATTTTTGTAGCCTGCTTTGATACCACTTGTTGGTCCCTTTGGCAAGGCATAACCCAAGAGGGGAGAGGTGAATTGGGTTGATAAAAATTTTGTTTGAACCCCTTTTAATATTTAAAACCCTCTTTGTAGTTCAATGAAGTAGATAATGAAAGCAATCAAATAATTGGACAATTGACAGAGATTTTTATAGTGGTTCGAGATACCTTTTTAACTCCACTCTTTCAACGACTCTCCTTAGTATCTTAGATTCCACTAATTTTGCAGAAATTACAACTTAGTGCAATTGCACTCTTCTTGATTCCAGCTCAAGGCGGTGTGTAAATCTTAGTGCCAATGTATTCTTCTTGATTCCTACTCAAGGGGGTGTATAAATCTTTGTGCCAATGTACTCTTCTTGATTCCAGCTTAAGGGGGCGTAAATACAAGTTAGCAAATTGATTGTGAGACACTTTAACAATCAATGTTGCTCTTCTTGAGGTTGACTTTCCCGCCAACTCAAGGCAGTAAACCAGCAAGAATGAAAAGTAAAGTGTTACACTTATAAATAGTGCTTCTTGATGGCACAGGGGAAGACTTTGAAAAATTGAATCACGCTTTGAATGCAAAAAAAATGCTTCCCAGATGTTGTTGTGAGCCTTTCATGAAGAACTTGAAGGTTCAAAACTTAAAGGCTTTGAATGCTTTTTGTTGCTCGTGAGTAAGTGAAGATTAAAGCTCTCTTAATGCTTGCAACAACTGTTGGAACATCCCAAATTAACTCCCTTTATAGTAGGATTGAAATTCTAGCCGTTGAGGGTAGGTGACACTCATTTAATGCGCGGGAAATGTTCAAAATTTTCAATTGTTTGAAGTTGCCGTGATTTCAGACGTCTAAAATTAGCACTTCAGACCTTGGAACATGGTGACTCTGCATCGTTCATAACAAGCAGTTAGTGTTTCAGTAGTTTTGAACGTTGTGGATTTTTCAATGAAGCACCTCCTTCCGAACTTTTAGAACAAGTGACTTTTTTGAAGCCTTATAAACGTGCTTCAAAACTTTTGAAGTTAAACTTCAGAACTTTCGAAGGTTGGGTGCTTTATCAGTTATCATTGTCACATTTCAGAGCTTCTAAAGCTGTCTTTCAGACCTTCAGAGTTTCGACATGGTTTGAACTTCGTTTCAACCAGTGTTTGCAATTTCGCTGAAATATTTCGCTAAAATATAACAAAATTAAGAAATGTAGAAAAATTAGAAAATCTTACATAAACTTCATAATAAATCATTATAAATCTGCATTCACATTTAGAATAAAAAATATCACTTTAAATGTTAACATATACGAAATAAAGGAAACACACCAATGATGCAAAAGTAGATAAAGTAGATATCAACTGTGGAATACTATTAAATGGGAGATTTAGGTCATACAAAGTTGTTAAACATATACATATAATATGAAACATGTTATCACCATACCTCACCACGAAAAAGAAACTCGTGCTGACTCGTTAGTTTCATTATCGACATGGTATTTCTCACTAGCTTCCTCCTAATGACCATAGAAACTACCCGAATATAAGTCATATACTGCAGAGAAATAAGATGAAGATGCCCCGGTTTCACTATCCGGGTTGTATGGTATCTGACCATAAGACTGATGAGAATAATATTCAGAATGTCTGACATAAGATTAGTGAGATTCTTGAGAATAATCCCTAACATGATAGCCATAAAGTGTATACCCACAACTAGACCCTTGTTCACTACTATCCATACCAATAGTAGTAACAGCCATATTGTCTACCAAGTCATCCTCTTTTGTAAAGGTTATTTTTTTTTACTCCCATACTTCCTCACATAGGATCTCACAGACGGTCGTGCACTATGATCTTCATCTTGAGTAGCATGTAGGAAGTCTGCTTTTGCTGTGAATGAACTAAGAGGCTTTTGACTACTTGAAGTGCTACCCATACCACTACTTTTAATGGCACCACTACCACTATTACCACCACAATCATCATCCTCATCATCACTACCACCACTACTTTTGTTCTTGAAGAAGATTTTGTGGTTGATTCAGTAGTGCTTCCAAATTTTGTCAATGGATCAAAGTCATCTATTAGGGTTCTTTTCTCCTCCAATATTCTTTATACATTTACCACTTGTTTACGAGCTACATTAGCAATAGTGGGTTCTAGCCTTCATTTCCAGTATCTAAATCATTGGACTTTAGTCCCTCATATAAAGGATCATCTCTTTTATCATCTTTCTCCAAGTGAGCGTAATGCCCTATTATCATTAAGTTCAATGGATCTTCAAGAGGGCTTTCTTCGGATTGAATCAATCATTCCCGTAGTCGCATATTATAATGACAGAATACCAAATTTTAGAGCCTCTTTTATCCCCTCTTATATCTCAACTTATTTCTTCTGCATGTATGAATCAAAGAAAATATACTCCAATGACGCTCACATGGGGATGAAGATACTGACTAGCTCAGTAATCTACATGCCAATAGTCTCGGATTTGATGTTTCTGTCCCATAACAATTTCACCATTCACCTATGAGAGAAAATTTGGATTTATTGATAATTTAAAATAAAAAAGTAAACAACATATTTTTAAATCACTATCCTTTACTTACATGACATTGCTTTACGTCTTGATTGGATTGCTACATTCATCCCAAATAACCCCTTGGCATCTTGAAAGTCTATCAACTATAACATTGAAGAAAGTAAATGTTGTCAATATGCAATTCTTAATCAACAAACTATCCTTGAAATGATATAAGTATATTAAGTTGCATATAACTACCTCACTTACAAGATCCCCAGCATTGAGATTGTTGGAAAAAAACTTTTCAAACACTTTAAAAACCGAGGTGCCAAGCTGTGCATCTTGACCTAGATGCTGCTCATAACGATACTTGGAATATAAGTAATAAGCTGCAAAAATTTGAATTTAAGTTAGTGTTGGATAACTTAAAATCACATGCCTTTGGTTCACACCCGAAGCTAAGGCAAATAATCAACCATCCAATGACTTGATTGACTAGCAATGAAGTACACTTAATTAATATTTTAATGGACCATCTAAACAATTTTGGTGGGACCATCCAAATTAAAAATGCAATTAATTTACCCAAAATCCTTGCTTAAACGTAATGGTATGATAGAGACAAAGCCCCACCATGCCACCATGGCTTCACCATGCAAACAGATGCTCTACTATGCCAGGAGGTGCCCTACCACCCCACCAGATAGGCTTTGCTACGCCAGTTGTGCTTTGCAATGCCAGGCGCCGCCACGCCACTAATCAGGCTTTGCCATGCCAGTTGTGCTCTGCATTGGCAAGCTTCGCCACACCACTAGGCAGGCTCCACCACGCCAGCTGTGCTTTGTGACATTAGGCTCCGCCACGTCTTCACCACACTAGCTGTGTTCTGCAATGCTAGGCTCTGCCACGCCGCTAAGGCCCTGCCCTACCATCAGGCAAGCTCCACCACGCCAATTGTGCTCTGCAATGCAAGGCTCCGCTACGCATTAAGGCTTCACCACTCAACTAGGCAGGCTCCACCACGCCAGCTGTACTCTGCAACGTTAAGCTCCGCCACGCCACTAGGCAGGCTACACCACGTCAGGTGTACTCTGCAATGGTAGGCTCCACTACACCAGTTGCATTCTAGTGGCTATAGAAGGCCCAAGTTTTGAGAAGAGATGAGAGAGATCTTCTTTTGAGAGAGGGGCTACTGTTTCTGCTAGAGTTCATCTTCTTCCAAGGCTAGACTCTACTGGGACGTTCTTAGGAGATAGACTTTACTCAGGCATTTTCTCTTTTTGAAAATAACACTCTTTCCTTCTTAAAGTTTCTTCTTCTTTCATAACAATGAAGGGACTTGGATTTTATTTTATTTCATTTTGAGGCAAGTGCCTCGTTGTTCTAAGATCGTCATGGCCATTTGATCTAGCCTTAGAGAAAACTCCATGGTGCACAATAGTTTTTTCTGCTTGTCATGTGGTGGGTTTACTACTCCGAGGAAGGCAACTATTAGAACTCTGTAGTCTCTTGAATAAGAAGTATTGAACCATTATGAAATCCATCTCTTTGGATTTCATACTTCTATAAACATTAATAAAAATAAGAAAAAATGAATACCCTTGATGGGTTCTATGCCAAATATTGAACAAGAAGAGCTTCCATTAATGGTGGACTTTTGACTTAGAGTAAAAATGGACAAAATGACCACTTTTAGTGAACTTCTTAAATTTACTGTTCTCTTGATCATAAGACGAAATTACCCATTGGTAGAGTTGAAACCTAAGTGGGCCCCGCGTGAAAGCGGGCCCCACGGATCATGGAGATGATGGCATGGGCCCTACCTACTATTTTACATTGTCCAAAAAAAACTTAGGGATAGTCATTAGTGGTAACTATGATTAGACTTAATTTCAGCCAATTAAGTCAATCCACACTAAGTTGTTAAACCCTTTCAATCCATACAAATTTATCATTTGTAACCTAGATCTACGATCTCTCATAGGTTAAATAGCAGAGATCTCCCACTTTTGGTTTTTCATGGGATATTAGAAAACATCACTCATATAGTTATTCAACAGCCTAAGTCTAGGACCAGATTACTGAGTCATGACTCACTGAGTTAATCCTTGCAAATACAACTTATTCAAAAGCCGAAGTCTAGGATTGGGTCACCGAGTCAAACCTTAGCAAACACCGCTCATGAAATTACTCAAAAGCCTAAGTCTAGGACTCAGTCACGTCACTGAGTCATGACTTAGTCACTAAGTCATGACTCAAGAGTCAAATCTTAGCAAAACAACTTCAATCAACTAAACCCAGTCAACCTGATCCCACTCTTCCTAAGCTTCTCGTGTGTAATTAACAGAGCTAAGCTAAACCCAGTCAATCTAGTTCCACTATTCTTAAGCTTCTTACAGGTAATTGAGAGAGCTGAGCTAAACCCAATTAACCTGGTCCCACTCTTCCTAAGCTTCTCATTAGCAATAGAGAGAGCCAAGCTAAATCCAGTAATCCTGGTCTCACTCTTCCTAAGCTTCTCATGGTTAATTGAGAGAGCTGAGCTAAGCCCAGTCAACCTAGCCCACTCTTTTTAAGCTTCTCATGGGTAATGTGAGAAAGCTGAATCAAACCTAGGTCACCTATCTTCTTCTAGTCTCTTTCAGATTTAAATATAATAGAGATCACCCGATTCTGACTCCTTCTGGGATATACTAATTGGGTCGCAAACTACCTACTGTCTCTATAGTTTTTCATAGTTTAAATAATAGAAATCACCTGGTCTTGATTCCATTTGGGACAAACCAATTGAATCAAAACACTCATTTTTTAGGTTGACCAAGATTCTAGCAACCCAGCCTAGTGCAATGTCATACTCTCACCTGTTGGCTTGAAGCAATCTTCTAAATATCAAGTCATTGTAATGTGCTCAGCGATTCTAAAGATAACACACATTTATTTTGAAAGTGAGTGTTTTATTTTTGGGTCTTTAAGATGCATTGTAGTTTTCCTTTTAATCAAGGGTTTTCTCCCATTATGGAGATGTAATTAGGATGTAAATATGCAATTTTTTGATGTATGCATCAAGTGTAATTAATTGAGGGCAATCAATATAAAAATAGAAATTGTTTGATTCATTCAACAAATAACAAATCTCTCTTGTTGTTCCATTTTTGTTTTTGTTTCTCTTTTTGTATTTGTTACAAAAATATTAGGACCACTTGTGCTCTGAGATGTGAATATGCAATTTTCTAATGTACACAGCAAGTGAAATTAATTGAGGATAATCAATATAAAAAGGAAAATTGTTTGATTCATTCAACAAATGACAAATCTTTCTTGTTGTTCCATTTTTGTTTGTGTTCCTCTTTTTGTACTTGTTACAAAAATGGTGAAATTGATGCGGAATATCTCACTCTTCATTTTTAAGGAAATGTAATATCAATGCATTTTAGAGACTTTATTTTTCATTTAACTTAATAACCTTTTCTTTTGCTTTTTGTAGATCTTCAGCCAATTCCACATTCACTCTCTTTCCTTTCCAAAGCTCAACTTAATGACGTCATCACTTGCATTTGGATTCTTGCCAGGTGGAGACTTTGTGGCCTAGCACTAGTTATTTACAAGAGGGACTCGGCGGCTCTGATTATTGCCTCATCCAAGGCTACTATGCTGGCTCCCAAAACTGCCTCAGTAGCACCTAAGGCCACTCCAACAACTCCCAAGGCTGCTTCGAAGATCCCAACCCTCGCCAACAGCTGGGTTGAAAAGAAACACAAGAAGAACAGGAGGCAAAGGAGAAAACCTATTTCTCCTCATGCTTCACAAATCGTTAGAGATGAACCTGTCTTCCACACTATTCCAGACTCTTTCAAAAATGGGAGTGCTAGAGTTTTTACTACCATAAAGCAGAAGAACATCGTAGCTCTCGACCTCCCCAAAGTCATAAAGGGGAGGCAAACAGGAGCTCTCTTCAATCCTAAGTTTGTTGATCGCTCCAGGAGGTATGCACTGAGCAAGGCTTCCAAGGACTCTGCTCAGTTTGGCAGAAGGAATGGAAAGTGGACAAAGAAGAAAAGAAAGTCGAAAAAGAGGTCAATTCACAGGTTGACTGCCCAGGAGAACAAGGAAGGATGAAAGCTACCTTCCGAGAAGCACATTGCAGTATCAAAAAGACCATCTCCATACTAAGACGAATACTTGGGAAACAATATGTTTGCTGTCTTAGCAAATCTCTCTTGTTCTCAGAGGAGAGAAATTGATATGACAGGCACTTTTCAGATGCTAAGAAAGGCATCAAAGGTAGAAAAAAGATAAAGAAGGGCTGACTTTGGTTGCTTAAAGAAAAAAGAACAGAAGAAGAGAAAGGTGCAGTTTGTTAGTGTTTGCACCACTTCACCTGACAGGGACTTGTCACCGGCATCGCTCAACCCAACTCGTCTAAGAATGGTCATGAGGTCGATGGTTTGATCTATGATGCTTCTCCCAATGTTCCATTCTCTGTCAGAGGACATTGGGAGAGAAGATCAGGTGTCTACATCTCCCCACCAATTGATGCACAAATATCAATTTGTCCCGATAGTCACATTTTATATGGCTGAGGGGAATGCAACTTCTACTTCCATGGGAGAAATAATGAGGCGATTGGAACAACTCGAGACTGAAAATCAGCGTTTGAGGTATGTGCACAATAGAATATTGGCCAAACCTCTAATCCTAGCCAACCATCTAATGTTGTACATCCTCTCAATGTTCCATCCATGGGAACGATTGTCTCCTCGACCATTCGTCTTTAGCCCACCAATAGGGGACCCCATAAGAGCGGATGGCTCACCCCTCGCTTCTCTAGTTGCTTCACCTCGGCAACTGCCCAATATTAATACCCGTGCACAGCCATTCGGTGCGAACGTTCCACCACAACCGTTTGATGCAAATGTAAAGGCACAACCATATTAGATAAACCCAGATCCAATGACACACTTCAATGAGATGATGAATAACTGGATGACTCAATCACAAATAAACTTGCCTTCTCAAGTGCCAAACATATATCATCGGCCGTATCCACTGGAGATCGAGAATGAGCCATTCCCACCAGGTTTTTAGATGATAGACTTCCACACGTTTGATGGAACGGATGATCCCCAGCACCATCTCACCCTCTTCAATCTTAAGAAAGGAAACTACGCTGTCTATCACAATCTTTGTTTAAGATTATTCGGCTCATCACTTAAAGGACCTACATTCCAGTGGTACTTGATGCTTCCAGCAGGGTCAGTTAAGATCTGGAATGATATACAAAACTTATTTCTGGCAAGGTTCTTTATGACCAAGAAAAATGTCACATCGGCAGATCTCTCCCTCATGAAGCAAAGGGATGATATACCAGTAGAGGAATTCGTCTCTCGCTGGCAGAAGGAAGCCAGCAAATGTGAGATAACCTTAACAGAGGAATGAAGAGTCTACCTATGCCGCAATGGCACCAAGGTCGACCTTGCAATTCTGTGAATGAGCAGATCACCACCTTCCAGGCGTTGGCCAATGAGGCAAGTTGAAAGGAACGCCTCCTCTCCCTCTCTGGAAAAAGTAAAATGTGGGATGATAAGCAGAAAGAAAGCACTTTCCAACCCAAGAAGAAAGAACCAGAAAGAGGCAAACCGAACATTTCTGTCAATACTATTGAGACCAAAACTGGCAGTAATCAAGGATGCCCAAAACTTTATGCCTGGGAGCTATCACCATCTCTTTCGTCAGCTGCAGACAAAGTATGGGCGGCATTTTGGGATAACTTACCAAACTCGAGAACTGGGAATAATCCAAGCTCTAATGAAGATAATCCGTTTGAATATCCGCTAGTGGTGTCTTGCTATCATATTGGTGAAGAATAGACCTCTACAGACTAGCCAAATAGGAAGCGAGAACATTTTTGTAGAAGGCGCTATCGTAAGAGGGAGCACCGACATCAAGGGTTCATTCTATTCAATGTTGGTGATTCGCTGGTCACACACCTCTTTCACTATGCTGATGAATGCTGCCGAGAAAATCTGGACTTATGAAAAAATGCATTGGATTTTGAAAACTCACTTTCTCAGGAAGTGAAGAAGAACTGGTTCTGAACTCCAGCAGTACAAGGTGTTAAAGAGTGAGTCCCCTTGTAAGATATGTTTCTACTACGCTTCCTTTCCAAAATAAAGAAAGGAATCAGGAAGTCTCTTATTAACTTGGACCAGCATTTTAGCGAGAATACAACCAATTATATTCACAAATGGAGGACATTGCTTTGAGCGATCCACAATCACTTGATCGCCCAG
Source organism: Pouteria campechiana (assembly GCA_036873735.1). Lineage (NCBI taxonomy): Eukaryota > Viridiplantae > Streptophyta > Magnoliopsida > Ericales > Sapotaceae > Pouteria > Pouteria campechiana. The sequence goes on along the minus strand of JAYJMB010059606.1, from coordinate 20,170 downwards.
AGGTAGAAGAAATCCATCTTTGCCTAGCAAAGATAGCCTATTTTCACCATCGAATGTCGTCTAGCTTCATAGAAGCCTTCAATCAAGCCGAAAAGAAGAAGATGAAGGCGATGGATGACCGCCAAAAAAACAAGTATTCATAGAATCGCACAATGCAAGGGTCCTCAAATACCTGCACTACATGAAGGCCCTTATTTTAACGGCAGTTCCAGAAATTAAGCAAATCTGTTACGTAAGGTGACCCATGATGAAATTATTCAAAGAAGGCAACAAGGTTGCGATTGGACACTTGTTTCAGTATCAAGCCTTGGTGCGAATTATGTCCCAGAACAAGATATGTGCAATTAGGAGCTTCCCATTTTCACTAGTTGGTAATAGTCATGCCCTAAAGTGGATTGCGACATTGCCAGTCGAATTATTCAGATCTTGGGAGGTGTTGGCTGAAGCATTCATACACAGATTTCATGACTGCACTTCTCAGTTTTCTAAATCATAAGTGCAAGGAATTCATCCTCTTGAAGGGGAGCATCTTTATGATTTCGCTTTGAGATGGTGCAATATTAGACTTTATTGCCCCATATTGCAAGAAAAAAGGTGTATAATATGAGAATGCATTGTTGCATTAGTAAAGGCCTTTCCATTGCCCAAAAAGGTACCGACTTCATTTCCTGAACTGCTCATGCTGCTGATCCAAGAGCCATCAGAACCTATGGAGGTATCTTGCAACATGACCAACATCATGACAAATGAAGAGAATGTTCAACAAGAAGTGTCGAATCACCTGAAACAATGGTTGTGTTGCGATCTCGGAAGAATACAATTTAAGAAAAAGGAAAGGCGCCAATGCAAGAAGAGCTGGTGCCTAGAGTTCCTTGTCTCCTTGTTGAAGAAAGGGAAGTTCCTGAGCTCATAAATAAACCAAAATACGACATCGCTACTCGCGCAGAATCTCGGCAAGGTTGGGTATATACGACGCACTACAGCTCTCTAAGGAGTCTCGGCAAGCACTTATAAATGCACTGGTAAATGAGTCCATCAAGGACTTGTACCTGGCAGAGGTTGTTGATACAATTGAATGTAACCAGACCATCACGTTCATAGATGATGACTTATTGCTTGGAAGTATAGAGCATAATCGTCCATTTTTTTTAAGTAGTGATTTAGTGGGAGAAATGATTAACCGCATTATGTTGGATCCAGGATTTACGGTGAATATTCTTCTACTCAAAGTATTGAAGCACATCGGGATGTATCCGCCTGTGCTCAAAAGCACCACCCTTGTGATCTAAGGCTTCAACCAAGAAAGCCAGAGTATTATGGGGACTATCACTTTGAGTCTTGATATTCAAGGATTTCTTACAAAAGTCAATTGTCATGTCATTAATGCGCCAATGTTCTACAATCTGTTGCTCAGTAGGCCATGGTTGCATCGATACCAAGTTATGGTATCCATGACGCACCAATGCTGTTAGTTCTACCATGGCGGCATAATGAGACGTATATCAGCTAATGTACGGCTGTTCACAATTCCAGAGGCGTTTTTCTTAGAAGCCCAATACTATGGGCTAACACCGAATGAACCGGAGTAGCCAAAAGAATCAACCAAGCCAACTGTGGATAGAAGGCGACAACCGTTTGCTGCCAAAAGACAAGGGTTCACATCACAAGGACCCTCATCATAGGCTGTACCTCCACAGGCAGTTTCGTTCCCAATGGTTCCTCCACCAATGTCTTCGCACTTTGAAATTGCGACAAGCATCTCACAAGAAGACAAGTTGAAACTCATGAAAGAGCCGGAAGTGCTCCAAGTAGACAATGATGATGAAGATAGGTTGCTGATTCAACATCCACAACCGTCGCAGCACCTTGTCATTCCTGCTCCAGCACCAGCTCCACCAATTCAGAATGTGTTCAGCTGGAGGCCAGTTGCAAAATTCCTCGACTCCATAATCTTTGGCCTTCCAGGCTGGGATGTCAACACCAAAACGACTTGGAAGAGGACGTGGAAGAGGGACGACCAGGCCATTAATAGGCAAGGGGTAAGCCATACCCCCATCCACTGGACTTTATGAGAATCAAGTTGCGAACTCTTTGGGAGCTTATATGCTGCCACAACCGGCACCAGTTGAGAACATCCGGTTCCAAATTAATACTCCGAGCTCAAGGAGAATAACAACTCCTCTAACATTGTCACCTTCTATGCCAAACTACTCTCAAGTAGTCTCGAAACCAATACAGTCTTTGCATTTCGAGATTAACATTGGGAACCCCAATCAAGCAAAGCAAGAGACATCTTCCAATCTCAACACCAAAAGCAGTAGATGGGAAATCGAAAGAGGAAAATTGTAATCCATTTTGTTCAAGTACAATTGGCCACTAACTCGACTGGCTGAGTCAGAAATCATTCAGGGCAAAGAACACAAACTACAATCTTAAGCAGAAAAAGGAAGATTAGTATTCAAAGAGATGGGCTTGCCCTATGGACAATGTTGTAATTCTGATGTTTTGCCTAAGAAGTTCCTGACTGCCAAAATTTTTTTAGAAAACTGTAAAGGATGCAGAAGGATAATTAACCTCCTTGACATTTATCCTGATGAGCCTTATATGTCGGTAACTGGTCCACTTATCCCAATTCCAATCAAAGGAAAATTAAAGAGACTCCAATATTCAGGAGATCAGACAGGTCTTGGCGCGGATGGTGATATTGACGTGTACAATGATGAGGAGTATACCTTGGATTTCTCCTGTGTGAGTATCAGGTCGATTGTCGATCCCACTATGTGGGACTGTTAGTTGGCTCCTACCGAGTCCAAGACATCAAAAACGTCGTTCGCTTTATCAACAATTGCACATTGTTACATGGTTTCCACCTCTTACCACTCATCAACAGAAGAGGAAGAATTTGAATTTGATAACAAAGAATTACAAACAAATTTGGAGGAACTTGATGATACAGACAACAAAGAAGTCGTTGAAGACCCATCAATTTCCAAATTAGAGTTAAAAATGATGAGTAAGACTCATGATGACAATACACATGAGTCCGATCACGGGCCAAACTCTGACCATTCAGAGGAAGAAGAAGATAAGGACTCCAATTCTTCCTTAGAAGAAATAACCTATGGCACAGCTCCGTCGAGGTTAAAAGATGGTGTACAACTAACAATCGATGAACTTGAAGAGTTCAACTTGGGTACAGATGAAGATAAGTGCATTACTTTCATTGCCAAATCCTTGCCAGAACATGAAAAGCAACTGCTAATGGATCTTCTAAGGGAATTCCAAGATTGCATGGACATACTCTGAAATGCCTGGGTTAGATTCAGATATTGCAATACATTCTTTGCACATCTCACTAAGCAAGCGGCCAATAAAACGAACACCAAGGAAGTTTAGACCGACATGGAGTAGCAAATCATTAATGAGATCAACAAGTTGTTGGAAGCCAATTTTTTTGAGAAATCAAGCTCTCGAGATGGATCTCCAGTGCTGTCCCAGTAAAGAAAAAGAATGGGCAAATTCGAGTTTGTGTCGATTTTCGCAATCTTAATAAAGACTGTTCGAAAGATGAGTTCCTGCTGCCACATATGGAACTCCTTATCGACACTACATTGCTCATGACATATTCTTGTTAATGGATGATTACTCCGGCTGCAACCAAATCAAGATGACGCAAACAAACGAGGCGTCCACTGCATTTCGCACTCCAATGGGTATCTTTTGCTATAAAGTTATGTCATTTGGATTAAAGAATGCAGGAGCTACTTATCAAAGAGCTATGCAAGTTATTTTTCATGACATGTTGAATTCTATGTCGATGATTTGGTGCTAAAATCTAACGGTCATGATCAACACTGTTAGGATCTACGCACCGTCTTTGTACGACTCAGGAAAAACAAGCTACGCATGAACTCACCCAAATGAGCATTTAGAGTTGGGTCAGATAAGTTCTTAGGATTTATCATTCGCCACCGAGGAATGGAGGTGGTCCTACAAAAAGCGGAGGTAATCAGAAATATGCCTCCCCCAAAGAACATAGATAATATAAGAAGTTTGCAAGGCAAATTATCTTATATCAAGATATTTGTTGCCAATTTGGCGGGAGGATGTCAGCCATTTCATTGCCTACTCAAGAAGGATGTGGCCTTTGTTTGGGACGAAGCTTGCCAGAAAGCCTTCGATACCATCAAAGAATTGGTCTGGAATCCTCTAGTCTTGGCTGCACCAACTAAAGGCAAACCCCTTGTCTTGCATATCTCTACGAGCGAGTAATCGCTCAGGGTATTGCTGTCACAAGAAAACTAAGACAGTAAGGAACAAGTATTGTACTACCTTAGTCGTCGGCTGATTGATGCGAAACGTAATTATTCTCTTATTGACAAGACATGTCTTGCATTGGTGTTTGCAACTCAAAAGTTAAGGCATCATTTCCTTATGAGATCCAATTGATTTCTAAGGCGGATCCACTCAAGTTCTTGATCACTTGCCCCATGCTATCGGGACGATTGACGAAGTGGTCATTATTATTGTCAAAATTTGATATCACCTTTATCCTGCGAAAAGTGGTGGAAGGACAAGTGTTGACCGACTTCTTGGTAACGCATCCAGTTAATGAAGAAGTCGTTCTGCAAGAAGATTTGCCAGATAAAAAAGTGTTCATTGTCCAAGTCGACACTCCCTAACAAATGTATTTTGATGGTATTGCTAAGACCATCGGTGCAGGCGTTGGAATTGTTTTCATCTCACCTTAGAAAGACATCCTTCTATATTCTTTCTACTTGGGAAGAAATTACACCAACAATGAAGCGGAGTATGAAGCACTGGTCTTAGGATTTCAAATCGCCCTCAACTTCGGGATTACATTGATGATTCAGAATTGGTAGTCTAACAATTAACCACTGAATATGAAGTCCGCCAACCTAGCTTGCGCAAGTATTATAACATCGTGCAAGGGTTATTGGATCAACTTTTTCAAGTCAGCATTGGACATATTCCAAGGACCAAGAATACCATCGCTGATACTTTAGCAAACTTGGCAACCACCCTAGCCGTCACTGGAGGCCAAGAAGTCGTCGTTAAAGTGGAGTGACAAAGCCGCATTCCTGATGCATATGATGAAGAGACTACCAAGCAAGTGGAATGTGTAGCCTGCATGGAACTAACGGTGGATGATTGGCGAACTCTGTACATCGATTACTTATAGTATGGAATTCTCCCAGAAAATCCCTAGGAAAGGTTAGCTCTGAGAAAAAGTGCTACTCGATATGTGTATTACAATAATAAACTTTATAGTGAAGCATATGATGGACTCTGGCTTTGATGTTTGAATGATGAGGAGATTCAATACGCACTTATGCAAGCACATTTTAGTGAATGCGGTGGGCATCCGTCTAGTTAAAGATTATATAGACGGGTCCAATGCCTAGGACACTACTGGCCTATCATGGTTTCAGACTCACTGCAATTTTCCAAATCATGTCTCCAATGTCAGCTTCATGGTGATATCCGGCATGTACCACCATCAGAGTTGGTACCTGCAAGCATCTCTTAGCTATTTGTATGGTGGGGATTCGATATCATCGGTCCAATCAACCCTTTGTCGTCCAATGGACATGTCTATATCCTGGTAGCCACTAATTACTTCTCAAAATGGGTGAAAGCTGATTTATCTAAGAGAGTCAGGGCTAAAAAAATAATCGAGTTCATCAAATTCAAGATCATATATCAATATGGTAATCCATCTCAGATTACATCAGATAATGGTACTCCATTTAAGAATGAAGAAATGGAGAGGTTTTGTTAAAAGCAAAGCATCAAATATGTGTTTTATACACCCATATCACCCACAAGGAAATGGCTAAGCAGAAGCATTCAACAAGGCGATCTTGAGGATTATGAGAAGAACGGTAGATAAGAACAAGTGAGACTAGCGTCTCAAATTGCTAAAGGTGTTGTGGGCTTATCGCACCACTCACCGCACAACAACCAATGCAACTACATATTCTCTAGTGTTTGGAGCACAGGCGATTTTGCCCTTGGAAGTGCAATTGCCATCGCTAAGAGTTACAACGCACTCAGGGTTGACGATGGATCAACAAGTTGAGTTGCAGTTTGAGAAACTCGATGCTTTGGATGAAAAGCGATTACAAGTCAAACAAAGGATTGAGTTATATCAAGCCCGCATGGCTGAGTCGTACAATCGATCAGTTAAGCACCAAGTTTTCCATCCAGGTGACTTAGTTTTCAAGCTAAGGATCGAACTAATGGTGGGTGGCAAGTTAATTGGCAAGTTTGAGCCCAAATGGGAAAGGCCTTACATCATCCAAGAGGCTTACGCCAATGGCTCATACAAGATTGCGAACAGTAATGACATATGAGAACTACCTATTAGTGGGCGTTTCCTAAAGTGTTATTATGCATGAGCTGGGAGGGAGCAAACACTGGGGGCATCTGCTTCTCCCTTTCCTAACTCCTACAAATGTCTTTCAAAGGACCTGGTCTACATGCAAGGATTCAATTACTACTATACATGAAATATGCAAAAAAGGAAATATGCCAAAAAACCAAGTATATTCATTAATGTATGAATTTCATTAATGCAGAGTAAAAAGTTATAATGAAATTTTGAAGACCAATCAGTGTCTCTTGGGCAACAAATCACTTTTCAATTGTACAGAATTGCGCATTTGAGCTGTTAGTGTTTCCAAAGCATGGGAATCCGCTACTCTTGATATCTCTAGAATAGTGACAGACCTCTTTAAGCTTGCTTCTTGCCCATGAGCGAATTCAATGGCCTTCTCTAATGCACCAATTATACTAGCATCATTGGGAATACTAGCCTCATGGATGGCAATCCTACACATTCTCAACAGCGCATTTATTCAACCGTCGACATTCCATTTGAAGCTCTTCAATGTGATTCCGTATGGTTGCATTCTCATCTTTGAGCATTGCTATTTCGGATTGGATGTTTCCTTAATGGTTAATCACAATTTGTTGTTCCGCAATGTGATTCCATATGGTTGCATTCTTCTATCATTTCCCTTGTATATTTAATGCCTCGAATTCTAATGATAGTTTCTGGATTGTTCAATTTAAAAGATGCTTCCACTTTACATTTATCTGATAAAGCTTATGGATCATCTCTAAAATTATCTTGAAGCTTTTCTTTGATTTTTTCAATAGCTTTCATAAGCTTTTGAGTTATTAATTTTAACTCGCCTGTTTCTTCAGTCTCTTCCTCCTGCAATAGCGCAAATACAACATCTGCTGTTGTTGTTAGAGACCTTTCTTCTATTTCCATTTTGAGGATGGAACTAGACACTTCTATTGGAATTTTGTGTCCTCCTATGGAAATATGATCAATTTCTTGGATAAATGGCCTATTCTCAGCTTGATGCTTTAAGAATTTCTCCTTTTACCACCAGTCTATGGGTGTTGTAAAACTGAACAAAAGTCCTACACCAAATTCGGATTACCCTCCAATCTCCTGGATAACCATGTTTCATCTAGTTATTAGTGTAGACTCTTAAGCTTGAGTTTTCATAATATTTGCATCTTTAAATATATACTCAATCTAGGCCATACTTTGAACCATATAGGTCCTTTGCACAGATTTGCTCGTACTCGTCTTAAAAGAGATTTTTCAAATTGGCCTCTAATGCTTGCATCTACTACTACTATCAATATTGGTAAATCTAATTCTTCTCTTATCAAAGGAGAAATACCCAACTGTACCATTCCATATCGCATTAGACCCTGACCTGATATGATACGCAGGGTGTATGACAAAGCTAAAATCCTAAATGTATGGGGAAAACAGATGGTATGTGCAAGTGTAAAAGATAAAATGCAATGGAAGCACACAAGCACACAAACAATAAAAACACAAGGATTTATAGTGATTTAGGCCCCCTTGGCACCTACTCCACTCTCCATGGTTTCCCTAACCTTGGGTTCCACTATACCCTGTGGAATCAACTTTCCTTGGTTTCCCGAGCTAACAAAAAACTCTTACTGGTTTTCCCAAGCTCACCAGAAATTCACAATGTTGGTTTTCATTGAATTCACCAACAACTTATACAATAATGATTTTCCAGAGCTCACCACCAACTTATACAACTGGTTTCTCAAGAGCTAACCAGCAAATTCCCTAGTTTTCATAGCTAATCAGAAACTCAATGCAGTAAATACAAAGTGTACATGAAAATTCCTCTAACTAGGCCTAAGTGTACACAGTTAAAGCTCTAATTTGAATGATAAAACAATAAAGCACATTACAGTGAATTCGAACTCTTTGAAGTGGTATTGATGTGGCCTTGAAGCTCCTTGATCTTGGCAGTACCTTGGAGTGAATACATTTGGGAACTTGAATGGGTTACTTGATATTTGATTCTTGTTTAGCACTTAGAATTCTCAAGCTTCTTGTTTCTCTTCAATGGATTGTCTATTTATACAATTCGGAAAGGTATTGGACCGTTTAGAAAAAGACCATTGCGAAATATAGCCGTTGCAGCACTATGGATTTTTGAATGTTGGACCAGTAGGCGTTACCGCAAGCGACTGCGCCCCAGGCGATACCACGGGAGGATGCCTTATCGGCTGCAACTGTTCAGTGAGAATGCAATTCCCTGGAGCTCTGCAGGCAATACCACAGGCAGCTGGCGTATCAGCTGCGATCCTTCAGAGGCTCTAAAATGCCTCTGAAGTTCGAAAACCGTCTTTTCCTTTATAAAATCTTAGTTAAAATATCATTAGTTTAATTCAAGTCATAAACAAGTTTTGTTAATCATCAAAACAAAACCCTTGGACTCAACATATTGGACAAAATTTTTCTTTCTTTTTAAAGCTTTCTATATTTGATCTCTTTTGACTAATGAGATAAAAGACTACCCTTTATCGGTCATGGCAACTTTAGCTGTTGTTTCGATTTCACATATTTTAATTGATTCTTGATATGAAAACCAGTTTCTTTAGTATACTTCAGAAAGATTAATTTTTGGCATCTTCCATTCATAAGAATCTTTGAATGTGGAAGCAATATCAGCTTCTGATTCATTTACTTGATGATGAATCATTGCTCCTTCCTAAGATAATTCCACTAGATCAATATCTAATCCAGTATTTATCATGAATAGCCTTATTTCATGAAATTTTTGAAATTATGCTAATTCATGATTGTCTTTTTCAAGTTCTGAATTAGATATTTCTTCCTTAGAATATTCTGATTCAACTTCAAATAGATTGTCATCATCCAAATCTATTTTTTCTCCCCAAATAGGTTCAAAATAAACCTTTCCTTGGAGATAAAGCAACATCTTTAATTGTTGTTTTTTTTTTCAGGACATGCTGCAAGTTGATGACCTGGTTTTCCACATAACTAACAGCATTTGCAATGGGACAAGGGTTTGCCTTTTGGACATTTTGGTTCTCACCCATATTTTTCTTTAAATACTTGTCTCCTTTCTTCCAGTAATCTAAGGGATCTTAAATATCTTTTAACTGGATATTTTTGTCCCTTTTTTTTATTAGCTGAAATCTTGCGATACTTTTAAAATTTTTGTTTGAACTTTTTCTTGGGTTTACAGGATTCTCCTATGTCCTTAGATAATTTTCTTTCCATGTGATAGAGCCTAATACAATATCTTACTGCTTCAGCTCTTGCATCCAACATATCTGCTACATCTAGGTTTGATGGCATGCATTGTTCTAAGGCCTTTTTGGACTACTGTTCTCTAGCTTCTGAGTAACTTACCCCAAAACATTCCTAAAGTAAACTTTTGATCTTCAAAGCTTAGTTGGTAATATCTATCTTTAAACTCACAATAATATTCTTCAAAATAACACGTCACAAATTTGAAGTTTTACCAGCGCTACTCTTGCTTGCTGTCTCTAATAACCATCACTATCAGTGATAGTTTGTCCAACAAATTCTCTTTTTAAAATTTCCACAAAGATTAGAATAACTCCTTCTGGTCTCTGTGCATTTTTTGCTATAATATTTTCTATTGGAGACCTCCTGCTTAGTTCATCTCAAAATCTTTGTGCCTATAGACTTGCTACTCGATAAATTCTAGCTTTTTGTACAGTCCAATCCCTTCCTTCAAGGATTGTTAACCTGGCTTGATTTGCTCAAGCCTCAATGGCTTTTTCAGTGTCTCTTTGGCAATCAATATTCAAATAAGCACCTTGTAAAGACACTTGTTCCATTTTCCCGTCTCTTAGGATATATCTATATGGAACCTTCCAAGGATACTCTGGTTTATAACCACTGAATCCTTGTCCTTGAGTTAAAAGTTCTCAAGCTTTGTGTATTGACTGGTCATTTTTCAACTAGTTCAATACCCATTTCAGAAGCGAGTTTATTGTAAGCTTGCTCGCTTGAAAATCTTCCAAGGCCTCCTATATTTCTGTATCTTTCCTCAATTGTTCTTGAAGATTCTGTTCTCCTTTTGGCTTTTTGCCTGAGAGTTTTGAGGCGATTGTTTAAATCATTTTGGACTCTTCCTATCATCCGGAGTCCATTTTTCTTTTCCTAGAATTAGTCTAATTTCCTGTTCAGCTTGGCGAACTCTTGAGACAAATTTTGTAGGATCTAGATAATCTTATTCTCGATATTCATATCTAGGGGTTCTCCATACACTAGAAGTTTCCTGGGAAGGTTGGGAATGATAAATTCCTTCTTTCTCTACTGTAGTTATCATCAACCTATCCTGTCGATCAATTAAGGATCTAATTCTAGAAGCTATTTCAGAACTAATGGATCTATTAGATCCTTCACCTTTTTCAGGTTTAGCCATGTTTTATTCTAAAAACAAGGCTCTGGTAAATCTAAATCTGTTTATGAAATTAAAAAGTATTAAGTTCAAATATAATTATTTTTATTTATTATGAATTTATATATAATAAATATTAAAAAATTATTAAAAATTAATTTAGTGCTAACAAATTTTGTTATGTTTTTTTGTGTGCAAGTTTGTATATTCGTGGACCATTATATGTTTATAATTCAAATGTTTTCACTTTCAAGAGAGGTTTAGGATGGTAGAATATATATTTGGGCGATGAAATTTCAATTTGTCCATTTTAAATATCTTTTTAGGCTGGAATGTTGGTGGATAAGAGTAGTAAGGGCAAAACTAAACCTCAAGATGTTGCTTGAAAACATGAGAAACCTGTCCTAGGCAACTTGTTTGAAGTTGAATGCATTTATTGCAAAAAAGTTATGAAGTCGTGGCTAATCACTAGACTAAAGGAGCAGTTGGCTTGGATTAGTCCAAATGTTAGAAATTGTCCAAAGGTAACTAAGGAGGTTAAAGCACTAATGGGAGAGATTGTTCAGTCTAGTGTTAGTTGTAGAAAGGCTCGAAAGTAGAAGGAGAAGGAGATTGCAGCAGAATTGGATGGTTTTCATTATAATGTGATTGAGGATGGAGATGATGATAAAGGAGATGAGAGGGAGCAGATGAGGCGGGCTATGAAGGCTAGCAAAGTGGAGCAACGGATTAGAGAGGAGGAAATTTGATTGGAGAGGGGAGACTTGTTTTCTATGGTTCTATAAGGAAAGTTGGGGGGGAAGCATGCAAAGAGGGTTGGATGAAGGAGATAAAAAAGGGCATACCAAGAAGTTCTTGAGTTGTACTTCATCTATGAGGGAAGCACAACATAAGTTGTGCGAACACATTGATGAAGGTATAAAAGAAGATGACTCAGATGTACAAGAAGAGTAAAGATAGTGTGAGGAATCTTAGAATTTATATATTTTGATTCTTTATTTATGGTGCTATTCCTCTCAATTTGGTAGATAGCATACCATTAAAGAATATCATTCAAGTTGTAAAGACCGAAGGAGAAAATGTGTCGTCTCCTTCAACACACTGGATTTGGAGTACATATCTTGATTAAGAGAGTGAGGATATGAAGAACTAGATGAAAGGATGATTTATGCATGGAAAACTTATGGTTTGGCTGTGATGTGTGATGAATGGACAGGCTTCACAAAGTTAAGTATGAACTTTATGTTGTATTATTGAGGCACCATGATATTCTGCAAATCTATGGATGCATTTAGGCATATTAAGGATGCATCCTACATTCAAGATTTGATTAAGAAGCAGATTGAATCCCTCAGCGCTGCTGGTCCCAAAAATAAGGTGTATGGCACAACACAAAACCAAGCAAGATTGTGAAGCTAAATGAATGTGCAAGAGCAAGAAAAAGATAGCAATGGAAGCACATAAGCTCACACAATAACAAGCACATAAAGAAGTATGGTGGTTTGGGTCAACTGAGTACCTACTCCACTCTTCAGGGTATCCTAACCTTAGGTTCCACTATTTATTATGGAATCACACCCTTGGTTTCTTCAAGATAACCACGGAACTCTTAATAATACTACCTAGTTTTACCGAGTTTACAAGGGAATTCTTGTAACACAACATTGTTATAAGGATAACATTTCCTTGCTAGCAGAAAATCCCAAAACCCAAACAAAAATAAAGATATACAAAGGAATGCTTCTTAGTAGGCTAAATTGTTTGCAAAATAAAGCTTAAATGGAAAGATTAATCAATAAAAGCAAGGTGTTTCAGACTCCTCTTAAGTTGGATTTGATATAGCTTGACGCTTGTTGAGAGTTGAGGCACAGTGGAGTGAATGCATTTGGAAGTTTTTTGGTTTTCTTGTGGATGCAGCATTTGTAGCTCAAAGAATCCACTTTCTCTTAATAGAACTTATATTTATAAGCTCTAGAAAGATTCTTGACCGTTTGGAGGAGGACCATTAAGAAATAGTTGTTGAAATGCCTTTTTGAAAATCCATATAAGACAACCGTCTGGACAATAGGCCTCTATACATTTTTTATTTGCTTCCTCCGTCGTTGTAAGTAGGCCAAAAGATCTCTTCGATTTCCTCTCTCACTTACTCTGTGGAATATTACCATTGCAAAGATCTCAATATATCTCTGTGGTTTCCTCTATTGATGTAAAGCGCTCCCTCTATCAACTTTAACATGAGACACCCACTTTTCAGAGACTGTGATAGACCTCTGTCACCTTTGGGTGCTTCCTCCATGGCTTCCTTTGTATCTCTTGAGCTGTATAAACTTGGTTCCGGTGGACTTGACAAACCTCTGTAGCCCATATTTGCTTCTTTTGTGGGTTCTTCTATTACTCCAAAACTTAGTAAAACTTTATTAGCTTAAATTTAAGTTATGAATAAGTTTTATTGTCATCAAAGCTACACATGTAGACTCAATAGGCTCAAAAATGGATGAGCCCCCGTAAAGGTGATTCATAGAAAGCTAATGAAGTGGATTTTAATCACAAAATTAACCCAAATGAGATATGAAGATTAATTTAAGTATAAGTGGGGGATCTGTACCTATTGGAAGTGTTAAAAACTTTTCAAAATACCTAAGGATTTTTTTGTAATTCCTCATCTTGAGGGATTTTTTGAAATTTCAGAAAAGAATGGTTGAACTACAATTTCTAATAAATGCAAGGGTGTTTCTGCAATTTCATAAACAAAGACTTTTATGCAATTTCAGATGGTAGGGTTTGAACCGTAAAATCTCCACGGGCAAGGATTTGTTTGTAAATATTGCTGAATGGGTAAAGTTTCAAAAGAAAAAACGCAGGAGGGGCTGTTTGCAAAAATCCCTAAAAGCCGTTCTTTAATCGCCTTCCTCAAGCACCTCAAACACTAGCAATGGTAAGAGAGTGGTGGGTCTCGAAACCACCCAAACATTGTTAACAGAAATGAGACGGAATGCTGCAATGAAGGTTGGAACATTGTTAACGATCTTCTGGTGCTATTAGAGCCACTTGATGTTGTTGGAGTTGTCGGATTTGCATAAGATAACTGTCAGGCTTGTTGGATTTGATGCGTGGTGTGAGTAGCATTGTTGGAAGGTGGTTTTTGGCACTAAAGACCTATTTGAAATAGAGAAGATGGTGTTGACAATGGGTTCTAACTAGTGTTCGTAATTTCGCTGAAAGGAAAAATTTCGCTAATTTCAGAGAAATTATCAAAAATTTCGCCAGACTATTTCACTAAAATATAAAAAAATTAAAAAAAAATTATAGAAAAATTAGAAAATCTTTCAAAAAACTTCATAATAAATCTGAATTCACAATTAGAACAAAAAATATCATTTTAAATGTCAACATATACGACATAAAGGAAACATACTAATATTGCAAAAGCATATAAAGTAGATATATACAACAGAATACTATTAAATGGGAGATTTAAGTCATAGAAAGTTGTTAAACATTTGCATATAATAAGAAACATGTTATCACCATACCTCACCACTAAAAAGAAACTTGTGTAGGCCCATTAGTTTCATGTATGCCTAAAAAATTTCTATAAATTATGATATAAATTATTTTGGGTGAAATTTTCTCAAATTTTAGAAATTTTGGTGAAATTTTCCCAAAATTTTGAAATTTTCTCCCAAAAGGGGAAATTCCCAAATTTCTCTGACGAAAATATTTTGCCAGTGGCCAAAAACGAAATTTTTGATGAAATTTCACTCGAAAATTTTGATTTTAAGAACGCTGGTTCTAACACCTGTAGAACCTATACCAACGCCTTAGATCACTAGATTTGATTGGAGCAACAACTTTATATCTTCGATGTTGCAGTCTGCTCTTTTCAGGTTGGTTGCTTGTTGAAGAAAGCTCCTTATCATAGTAGTCCACGAATGTTTTAACAGTGCTTGTGGAACCTTTCACATGTGTATTGCAAATGCGTATTCTGATTACGACAATGACTAAGGGGAAAATTCCACCGGGTTTGCTCTAATACTAAACTAATGCAGAACCAATAGAGAGGAAATGATATGAAAAGGAAAGGATCCTCTAAGGGGAAGAGAAAAAGAAGAAAGAAGAAAAAGCAGGGATGAAGTTGATGGGAAGGGAGGAGAAGTAGGGGAGGTTTGGGACAAAAGCAACACCTTCAATAGTTTAATGTCCAAAAACTTTTCAAACCCTAATACAAGCTACCTTTTTAGAGTTGTAAGAAACAAAGCCATCACATTTCATAATAGATATAATTGTAAATAAAATACTAAAATAATAATCTAAACATACCATCATTTTTAAAATCTCCCAATTAAATAAACAAGATATAATTTTTATGATTGCACCTAAAGCATGTGCAAATTGGGCATGGTAGCATGATCTCTATAAAAAATGGAGTATTCTAAGGACAAAATAAATTATCTAGAATAGAAAGTGAAAGAATTTAGAAGAAAAGAGGAAGGATCCTCATGAGAGAAAATTAGATGAATCTTAGGGAAAATGAGATAGAATCGAAAAACATTAGGGAAATCAGGAATTACTTTTCTTTCAAATAATCAACTTGATAAATCCTAATACAATGCTATCTTATTTATAAAAAAAGCTACACGAAGAAAAATCCTAATGCATTTGCATAGAAATAAAATAAGAAAGTATGTGTTGAATAATTTTCCAAGGAAATCCATTCCAATAAAAAATTCATTCATGTAAATGATCAGGCCATTCGCATACAACTTTCTTCGCTATATTTTGGTAATGTTACAAACTTGCAATAAATTCCAATCGGTGTGATGGTGGGAACTATGCTTTGGCCTACAAGAATAAGCAGTCAATTCTTTCAAAAAATCCTTCATTATGTGACTTTCACATAGTTTTCACATTTCAGAAGTAACTTGCAGTGGGCTGAAGCTTCTTGTTTAAGCTACTTTGCAACAAGCTTCTCTTTCTTGTGTTTAATGGTTTTCATATAATAGAAACTTCTTTACAGTTGGTAATATCCTCAACACAATAGCTGGCAATTGGAGGATCAAAAGTTTGTCTTACATCAATAGTCACGAACATTGCCAATTGGATCTTCTGGAGAATGATCTCGCACATAGCCTTCTTTGTGAATTTCTTGTTAGGATGTTGAGGTTGTGGTCTATGGCTACTAGACCTGTTGGATCATGAATTTGCTGATTGTGAACCCTTCATATCCTTGGTGACTTGTTGCCACTGATTTAATTGGTGCCTATTGCCTCAGTGAATTTGTTAGTTATTACTTGCATTAGGGCTTTCAAGGGTTAGATTTGAATCTAGTTTGATAGCATCTTATTAGAAAATCCAATCCATACTCCACTAGATCTCCTTGATTGTGATTTGAATTTGAATTCATTTAGAACATATGAATCTGAATTCAGTTTGATCTGATTTGATTGACCTGATTTTCATCTTATTTATCCACACTAGTTGGAGCTTTGTGAACTGAATATGTCCTTTTTTATACTAATTAATACAAATTATAAATTAAAAATTTATTTGTGTTTGTAATTAACAATTAGATCTTAATTGAACTGGAACTGGGAAGGCGTTAGAGGGTGGCAAGATGGCAGCTATGGGCCTATGATGCAGACATGTTGAGGCAGTGGTTGAGGGAAGAAAAGGTTTTTATGGTGGTGGGTGAGTGGGGGATTTGTTGTATCCTTCATTCAGATTAATAGAGTGCTGATCAGCAATTTTCGAAAAAAAATTGTGATTGTCATTTGAAAAAGCTGAAAATTTGTATACCATTTTTGCGATTGTTGGCAAAACTTGTGGGCTAGTGTGGAAATTTCCATTATAAGATGGTGCTTTTTTGTAGAAAGATGTGCTACTTGATCTCTTCCCATCAGAAATTTGTGGGCCATATGGCTTTCTGCAGAATTTTTGGTTATTCTTAATCATTCTTTTATGGACAGAATTTTGCAGTGGGATGAAGACCGTCGCTTTGATGAAATGCGCAATAACTTTGGCAAGTTAGCTATTTTCTGGATGTTCCAGGTTTTTTACTATAACTCAAATTGTTTTGATATTTTTGGGTGTATTTATCAAGCATATCTATAGTAGAAAATGCGGGTCATTGTTAGTGTTCAAGAATTGATTTGTAAAATGAATGTCTTATTTTTGAATGGCAGATTGTTTGGGTGTGGTCTGTGAGCTTGCCTGTAACCATTGTTAACTCGAGAGACAGAAATCCATCTGTTCAACCTGCAGACATTGTTGGATGGATTATGTGGTCCATAGGTATATCAGTTGAAGCAACAGCAGATCAGCAGAAACTGGCGTTCAAGAATTCTTCAGCCAACCGAGGGAAGTGGTGTAATGTTGGGCTCTGGAAATTTTCCCGTCATCCAAACTATTTTGGTGAGGTTAGTTCAATTACATTTCTTATTTCAATGGCTTTGGATCTTATAGTGGCATAATCATTCCATCGTGAACTTAAGCTTCAGTCAAGACTCATGAGAGACATTCTGTTGCATGCAGAATTTCTTATGTTCTATCTTTAAAGCAATATTTAGTACTTTTCTTTGTTCAATATGTAGCAACCTCTTTTTGATGGATAAGGCAACATATGCTTGTGGTTGTATGCAGTGGTTGTTGGAAAAACAGGATATATAAAGTTCCAATTTCCAGTAACCTTTTTTCTTTTTTGAGAATTATATATTCAAGTTAGTTGGCTTATGTATAGTTTGCTAAAGGACTCTGTTCATTTTAATATATACTCAAGTTAGTTGGCTTATGTATAGTTTGCTAAAGAACTCTGTTCATTTTAATGTGGCAGTTCAGTAAAAGATGTTGAAAAATCGTGTAAAGAGCGATAGAGTGAAATGGGGCATCCTAGAGGTGTTTGAGAACTTATTTGTGCTGTCCCATCTTCTTCTTCTTGCTTCTTCTTTTCCCTTCTTTATCGTTGAATGTTGACCATGGATATATTTCTTTGACATCCTTCTGTTATGTCTACTGATTGCACAGCTGTACCTTCTATTATTGAAGAATTCAATCTATGTTTGCAATTTGCATTACAGGCATAAACCTCATATTAATGCTTAATCCTCAAACATTACAAAATTTAAGTGTTTGCGGATTAATGGAACCTTATAATTCCTCTTCATTTATCTGTTTGGTTGTTCTTCTGATGATCATGCTAACATTTACCATCTCCTGTCTTCACAACGGAAATTCATTTACAGTCATAAGAAATGCTCTTGGTAACATCAGCACAAACTTTAATGCATACCATAAAGAAAAATATCTGCATTGTGTAGAATTATTTTTTATTTGCATTATTGTCAATTGGATAGTGTGGCTGGCACATGGGATTCTAAATATAGATTCAAATGAGAGTCTGGCATCAGGAGATATTGATTTTATGTTTAATTTCTTTGTAGATTTTTCTCTGGTGGGGAGTCTTTGTGGCTTCTTCACCCATATTAGAAGGTGTTGAATGGCTTGTAGCTCTTGGACCAATCTTCTTAACACTATTGCTCCTGTTTGTCAGTGGCATCCCACTACTTGAGGTTTGCCTTCGTCCTAAATATCCATTAGAATTCACAATTTATTATTTTCTGACCATTTTCTTGCGTGTTTGCAACAATTCCACTGTAAACAGGGATCAGCAGATAAAAAACATGGCAAAGTTCAAGAATACGAAGTCTACAAAAAGACAACCAGGTAAGTGTCATTAATGATACTGTTATTCTATATGTTTGACATGCATTTGGTTGCTGGATCATATTAATCATTATTAATGTTGTGTCATCCAGCCCCCTAATTCCTTTGCCCCCAGTCTTGTATGGGAAGTTGCCTGCATGTTTCAAAGCAGCTGTGCTTTTTGAGTTTCCTCTCTACAGTCAAAATTTTCCTCACGATCAAAGAAATTGGTAATGCTACTGTGTATTGCCTCTGCCCTTGCCTCCCCCCTCTCACACACAAAAATCTCTACTGGTATTGTAATTGTGTGATGGTGGTTCAGCAAAGAAGTTGGTTATATTCTCGGAAGAGAAAAATGTGGTCGTTGGTTTTCTTGTAGGAAGGTATTCTCCCTCTCTCTCAACTAGTAGTTGATGCAGGACAGAAGTGCTATATAATGGGGTTATATTACAATTTCTTTTATTAGAGCTTCTTTACATAATTTTTATTTTAGAGACTATATAAATTAGCTTGTATTAGGATTTTCAATTGTTGATGAATTGCAATTTTTGTTTACTTTTATCTTATCTTCTATTTTTATCTAATTTTGTCTTTCTTCCCTAATCCATTCTTTCCCCTCTTTTTGCACTTGAGAAAATATTTCTCCTTTTATTAAGTCTTTAATTTCATCTTAAATCAATATATTGCAAGAGGACAAGTTTTTTATAGGAACTGTAGTGGGCGCACACATTAGAATTATTGTTTTATTTTGCATTTTACGCATATTTAATTTGAGTTTTTTTTTTCTTTAGTGTGGTTATGTTACAATTTCATTCATTTGGGGTTTATTTATGATTTTGGGTTTAGCAATTATATAAATTAGATTGATTGTATTAGGGTTTTCAATTTTTGGTGAATTAAGAGTTATGTTTATTCTTGTCTTCTATTTTTAAACATTTTTTCTTTCTTCACCGATCCTTTCTTCCCCTCTTCCCTTCTAAGAGAATCTCTCTTTTTCTAATGTCATTCTTTTTGTCCTGCATTGCAATATGCCCAAGAAATAATTACACTCTAATATCT
The DNA here is from genome assembly GCA_036873735.1 of Pouteria campechiana. Taxonomy (NCBI): domain Eukaryota; kingdom Viridiplantae; phylum Streptophyta; class Magnoliopsida; order Ericales; family Sapotaceae; genus Pouteria; species Pouteria campechiana. The sequence continues at coordinate 638 of JAYJMB010059606.1, read as the reverse complement.
TATATTTAAATATGTAAAAAAATTATTGACTTGATCTTATTCATTTTCCCTCTTGTGAGGGTCACTGATATAATAACATTTGTGATCATTGGGATTGACTGCAGTTCTTCTAGCGAGGAACAACACCGATGGCATTGACCATTACAAGGAACAATGATACGGGCACATTAGTGTATATTAAATAGTGATGTTAATAAGTTTCTCTTTAGTGAAGGATCATAATACTGTCAATTATCACAAAAGTGACTCTTATAGGCATTAATTACCTTCTTTATGTGTGAAATGGTAGTGATACTATCACGGTAATGAGCTGATGAACTCATCATTCACATCTCACATCACCGATATAATTTTCTCATTCAATTCTCATTTGCGGCTGAACCATCCTCACACTCTCTTTTCGGTTTGGTATTTAAATACAACTAATAATATAATCTCATATCGTTTTTTATGTATAATTCCACATTCGTTTTTGTTATGGAGCACATCTAAAAACTGCAAGTGGTGTAAACCCCTTGTGCATTAACACGATGACCCACTTTCCAAGTGAAAAAAAAAAAAGAAACATCCTTGTAAAGAAAATGCCTCTCTCTCTCTCTCTCTCTCTCTCTCTCTCTCTCTCTCTCTCTCTCTCTCTC